>VZSG01001453.1:34955-45622 GCA_013398315.1 Nothoprocta pentlandii | reverse complement strand
TAGCTTGTGCTGCATCACATCGGGGCATTCCTCAAGTTGCCGCTCTTCCTACGTGGATACATTCAACTGCCCGCTCCGCCCTTCACAACCTTTAAAAGCAAAAAACCACTCGAGCTTTTACTGCCTGCCGCCAGCGAATGCCGCTTCGGCTGTAGCTGGCTTGCGGACGCAGCTCCCCGGGACGCTGCGTCCCAACGCTGTGTCCCAACGCTGGGCGCTGCTTCTCCCGCAGCCTGGCTTGGCTCCGCGTCCCGCCGCTCCCGGTGAGCCGTGTTCAGCGGGAGCATGAGCACGTGGGCACCTTTTCCCCCTTTTTCTGCCTGTTGCTCGCGGCGCATCTGGGGTGAAATGGCATCGCGGCGCTGGCAGCTAAAGTGGTGGTGGCCTTGGAGTATTTTGTTTTACTTGGAGTATTTTATTTTAGACCTTTAGTAAAAAATTCAGCACTGAAGTTGTGCCTTTTTTCCTGTTTTTTTTTTCTGTTTTTTCTTTCTCTTTTTTTTTTTTCTCTCCCCACTCCAAACCCAGTTCTAATAACTTCTACTTGTTCTCTGAATCTTCCTGAAGTGGCTTTTGGCTGCTAGCCTGCAAGTTCTGGATATCTCTGGATTACGCCTAAAAAGTTTAAACGAGGTAACTGAAACTGCACCTGTTGTCACTACTCTTAAATTCACTCCAAAGGACTTCTCATTTTTCTTCTGCTTAAAAACGTAGTAGAAGGGCGTAATGGTCAAAATAGCCAGATTTCACAGTCATTGTTTGTGTTTGTAAAGAACAAAAATTGCATGTCTAACACCATTTTTTTCTCCACGTCTTGCCCATGGCTATACTAGTGATGCAGGAAGGCTCGCTTGCCCCGTGGAAATGAATGAGGCCAGTTTGAGTCTTATCATCACTTTGTTTTTCTGTCCTCTCAGCCTTTCATCCTGAAAACTCTTGCCTGTAGTTTGGTCTGCCAAAAAAAAGCTCTCTAAAACTGTAGAAGTAAACTGCTCAGCGAGGACTTACGGTAACAGCATGAGAAAAGTGGTGGGTGGGATGAGTGCCGAAGGGGGGAATTTTTACCAGCCCAGAAAACTGGGGAAAAACAGTAAGCTTTACCTACCACACTAGCATTTATTCTAGTGGCAGAGGATGGCCCTACAGGGACTTGGGAAACTTGCTGAATGACTAAGGGAATTGCACTTCACCTTGAATGTTTCCTCTCTTTTGCCGAGTGAAATAGGTGCTCTTGAGTGAGAATTCCCTCATGAGAGGCCATCTGTTGTAAAGAGAACGTGTTCTTCCTATGCTGTGTTAAGGACAGGCAGTTTTGAACAGAGGATGCTGTTAAATTTTGCTCGCTCCTCTTTTCTCTTGATGCTTCAGACATGGTGAGACACTCAAAAACTATGCATGAACTTCGGTAAGGTTTTTGTTGCTTTCCGTCTCCTGATCTGGACCACCGCTGCAATTCCAGTTTTAGCTGCTGGTAGGCTGATTGGGATCTGAAATTGCCCAGTGGCCAGTTGTTTGATGATAATTGCTCAGTTTCTCAAGGGGGAAAATGCAGAAACCTTTTGCTGGATCTCCCAGTCTGAACTGGTAATGATGATGTAAAGCAGAATTGGATGGTCACTACCAGCCATGTATGTGCTTTGCTGGGGCACCTGAGGTTGGTACAGTGTTTGTGCTGTATGTACTACAAGACAGTAGCTTGTTTTACTAGGGCCCTTTTGAGGGGGAAAAGTCTGTAGCTATTGTAAAGATACCATTAAAAATCAGTGCATCTTTGACACTGTAAGTTTCTCCCCTTAATTTGGGGGAATACCCAGTTAGCTGAAATTGTAGAGAGGGCGGAAGAATCAGTTTAGGGGAGTTAGAGACTAAGTGTTAACAGGGTGACTGGTGGTATCTTTTGGGCTAGATCCATCCTACCAGGAGGGTTTGCTTTGCCTTTAGGACCTGTTGCAGGTAGGGGGAATCAAAGCTGCTTCTGCTGTTGGCCCTGCCACCTCTTGTTGGAAGATGCCCCTTCTGTTTGAGGGGACGGTGCCACTTCTGCACAGCACCAGGCATTTGGAGATGGGAGATGCTGCCTCTGTGTTAGCAGGACTTGCCTGTCATTAAACTGAAACTCCACGCCCCAAAATCAGTGATTATCTTATAGAAACTTACCCACTTTGCAGCTTCTTCAGCTCTGCATTCCTACTTTGGCCCATGCTTTTTATTTTGGCAGTAGATGGGAAATGACTGAAGTAATCCAGGTCTGCCTTGGATTAGTTGATGAGGCTGCTTCTCTCCAGTTCTGCCTGTGATGGTGAGATACCAGGTTAGACTTCTGAACCATCGTGGCACTGAGAGGTTTGTCTGAAACAATTAATGACTGTTGCAGCATTTCTGGTCAACTATATATGTGTGTGTGTGTGTGTATAGTATATACTATATATACACTATATACTGTATGGTATATGTATGTGTGTATACAGGTACATACAATGGCTCTTCTCCTCCTCCTCCTCCTGCACTCCCCCCAAAAACAAACGCCCCAAAACATGCAGTTATTTTGGCTTTTTATAAAACTAAAACTCTTTAAGTAGCTGAGAACCTGCTTTGAATGGCGTTGTCTTGTGTTTGCCCGGAGGGGATAACCAGGGTGTTCAGCCCAGAGCAGCGTTTGCTGATAACTGCATTTCTGAGAGCTGGCTAAAAATGAGACTTCTCAAGTGTTAGAGTATCCATGTGACATTTAGCTAGAAATTACTGCATGTAAGCTGTGTACCAAACTATTAATTACCAGTAGTTTATTTGTGAGGGAAAGAGTTCATTTTTAAAGGGAAAGTATATCTTTTGGGCAACTTCCTTCCAGGGATGTGAGGGAGAGGTGTGTTAAGCCCTTGGAACCAGCGGTGCTGCTATAGTTTATAACTGTTAAATATGCAGTTTTCCTACCTATTGTTTCCTGTCGGCCCAGCATCAATCTGCTGATACATTCCCTGTGGTTTTCTACTTCTGCATATGCCAAAGCCCTGTTCTTTCTTCCCGGGCTAGAGAGTGTCCTCTCAGGTTCCTCTCACCACCTACATTTCCACTGTTCTTCATGTTCCCTTCATCCCCATCCCATGTGTCTTCTGTACAGTTATTTCCCAGAGCTTTCTCCCCAGCTACCTCTTTATACCCATTGAGCTGCTAATGGGAGCTTGCTTTTCAGAATCCTGTCTCTATTACGGGTTTCTTGGCTTACTAATTTTAAGGCTACCATATTGCAGGGTTCATCTGGCTTTGTAATGCAGGCTTCTTTTATTAAGGAGGTAGAGCAGTTGGCAAGGATAATACTGCATGCAACTCAAACGTGATGCAGGGAATGCTCCTGCAGAAGCTAAGGACTTCCCTTTAAATGAACTTTATCTCTTTTCTATTGAGTGTATTTCCATATTGGTAATGCTGGCTATTGTGCTTTAGATCCATAGTATATTATGCTTTGCTATTCTGATCATGGTTTTAGCATCGGTTGCACTGTCTATTTTTTTTACCTGTACTCTAGGTGCGGTGGACATGGATGTCCAAGGTAACATAGATGGATTGCTAAAACCAGGAATTGTCTGGAACTGCAGATGCTCGCAGCACGACGAGGGAACAGAGGCAGTTGGCAGTCTCTGGTCGGTGTGGATGTGTTCAGTCATGCTTTTAGCACAGAAAGTGTTTGGTTTTACATGAGGCTGTAAGGCTTTCTCTGTGCTGCATATTTGAGCAAATTCCCTGCTCTACTGGGAATTAAATAAACACTGCACTGGTTAACTTTTAGTAGCTTTTTAGAGATTATTCACAAGCTTTTATTTTTTTTCATCTTGCTCTGTGAGGCAAGACTCAAGTAACAGAGATGAGATTTAGAGGAAGACTCTAAATGTCAAGCTTGTAATGTTTAGCTTTGTGCAGAAGCAATGAGATGAGAGTGAATCATTAGCAGTGATTTCCCTAAAATCCAGGAAAAAAATCTTGTGTGTAATAGAAGGTTAGCCACACGAAGAGCCAGGAAAACAAACTGAGAAAAGCTCCGTAAGGAGAACGAGGGGCATCTTCATCTTCCTGCGTAATTTATGTACAAGAGTGGAGGAGGAGGAAGAAATGAGGTTATCCCAGGTTTGATCAGGAGTACCAGTCCCATGAGAAACAGTGCAGCTCTATGGAGTGGACTTGTAGGAAGAGACTGGTGGTCTCATGCCAGTCAGCTGGGAAATGGTCTCCAGTAGCTCAGCTGAGCTGTGTCAAAGGGAGCAGTCTCTGAGGAATAGGAGATATGTATGAAAACCAACGTTGCTGAGCTAAGGTAAACCAGGCTCAGGTGGTTAAGTTGATAGCCTAACAAGGTAATATGGTTACCAGAGTGGTGGGAAAAACTCATTGTGCAAATATAAATGGAGTGAGTGCTGTTTCAGAGTTTGTTTTTTCAATTGGTTTTGAAAAAAGGTTATCATGTTCCTCAGACTAAGGCAACCTTCTGCCCTAGATGCTAGGGAGTTTCTTCATGCCTTAACCAGCCTCTGACATCTGAAACTTAGGAGGCTTGTGCTGCGTGTGTTACAGTGAATTGCTGGAGCAACTCGGGAGGCTTATCTGTATTGAAAGGGATCGGAGAGTTATTTTGTCAACTTGTTCTTCTGTAATTGCTTCTAGTGACCTAGCTGAATACATAACCCTTCTTAGAAACTTTTATCCTCAATTCTTATTTACAGGTGACTGCAGAAATGGGCCTTTTGCTCTCACCTCTCTTGTGAGCTCTTCCGTGGTGTGTGCTTTTTTTTCTTATTCTCTTCACCTGAGTGCATGCAAAAGAAAACACACTTGGCCTCAGTGCATACTTCAGGGCTTAGCCCCTTGGGAAGGGGTATGTGAAAACCTGCCCCTCCTTTGCCTTCTGCTGTATTTGAAAACTGTTCCGCTGAATGTGATGAGATGTTTGAACGTGTTGTCTTGGCCTCCTTGCTAGGTTCTCTCAGGGAAGCTGCTTTAGCAAGGGTTGGTTTTAGTTTTTTGAGTCTTCTTTGAGCTGGGAAGTACTTGATTAGGTTCACTTCTGATGCAGCTCATAGGTTTGCATGCTTAGATTGCAATTGTGTGTGTGTCAGCCTTACCTAATCAAGGTAAGGACATCTTGTGCTGTCAAGACAAGTATCAGTAGAATCCTTTCCCTAATCTGTGGTACTCGAATTGCAGAAAATATGTGGTAGCTTAATTCTGTGTTTTGTTCTTGTTGATCCTGATCTGTCTTAAACTCAAGGTTATATACAGTCTGTACCAGTCCCTACATGCTTTGTGAGCTGTTTTTGATTCATGAATGTAGATATGACACTTCCAAAAGCACGGTTGATCTCGTGCTAATGAAGTAACTGACTTGTTTTACCATAGTTGAAGACACTTTTATCTGAACATGGCTTCTTTTCACAAGAGATGATGATTCTCTTTTCACTAGTAGTTGCAGGTAAGTCAGAAGGTCAAGGACCTGACTCCTTGTGCAGGACTTAGTGGCACGTGCATGTTATTTTGTACATGCACGTGATTAGAGTCATGTGATTTGACAGAGATCTGGGGACCTGCACTCCTCCTGGACATGTCAGGAAGGTGTATGCATTCACCTATATAGGTGTCCTGGGTTGTTAAAGGCATCGTGGTCAACTCTAATAATCCATTCCTGCCATTTTTTTCCCCAATTGAATAGTGTAAGATCATGTATCATCAATTGCCTTTGTGCAGTTTGTTTTTATAGCTGACACTTGCATTAGTAAAAAATTGTTGAAGTGCTTACAAGCTTGAGCTAAGATGAAAAATTGCAAGGCTGGTTGACTTGAGCTGATAACTGCTGGCAGAATCTCTAGTGTGGTTTACAATAACCACATGTTAAGAGCACGATATATTGCTTTTAATAGGAGCACAAAGAGCACAAGAGCACAAAGACCACAAATAATTAAGAGCACCTGAGTGGGCTGAGATAAATGAATTTATTTCTTTTGACACCGTAGTTTGTCAAATGTTACAGATAGGAAGGCGCTGCCTGTGCTTAATTGGAAGCTTTTGGGATGTCTTTCCAGTGCTGCAAATGTTAATTTGTGGTTTTGACATGAGTCCCGCTGTCAAACAGTCCTTCAAGGAAGGAGGATAGTTTGGCAAGTAAGGCAGGCATATATCTATGGTCCACTTCCCGTCAGTAGTGTAGACCCTCCAAGATGAGGATCTCCCAGCCATGCTGATGTGGAGTAGCTGGTGGTATTCCAAAACTTATTCTGATACAGCTACCAACGTATCATTCTCCATTTTAATTACATTCATGTAACTACAGAAATTCAGGAAAAAAACCAACTCTCTGGATTCCTGCTTTTGCTTCCCCCTTAACGGTATTTTTTTTTTGTGGTATTTCTTGGGACTTTGTCTTTTGTAAAAGCTGTCACCATTTCACCATTCTGCTCCGTGATTCTTTGTCCTTTGATTTCTGATTTTTTTTTCCTGCAATGCCAGTGCTATTTCTCTTTAATCTGAAGGATTCTCTCCAGTGAGTGAACAGACTTGTTCACTCTTCTTGCTCAGTTTTCACCACCTATTCCTGGATGGACCTTATTCTGTCCATCTTCAGGCTGAACATAGCAGGATGGGTGGATGCCTCTTGCCTGCCCCACTCTACACCTCTCTCCCCATCGCTTCTCTCTCATAATTCCTTATAGAGACATTCTGTTATGCCTATAGAAAGGCAAGGCAAAACCTTTACTTTCTGAAGAAATCTATGACTAGTAAGGAAATCCTTTAGGGGTTTGGAGCTGCTGGCAAGCTGCAGAAAATAAGACATCCAGACTTGCTCATGAAGTTGCAAAAGTGATATGAACAGATGGGTTTGTGACATGACTGTAGGCTTCAGAAAGAAGTGGCCCCTAACATATTGCTTCACTTCTCCTAGCTACGAAATGTTAGATGCTCTTCATGCTCTTTTGAATTGCTGCCTGCAGAAGAACAAAGTGGCTGGTTACTTCTTGGAAGAAAATTCATGGCTATTAATAATGTTCCTATCGCAGTGTGTTTTGACCTTGTGCTCCTAATATCTGTTGAGCTGAATCCACAAATTTGCTTTGTGTTGGATGCTGGATAAATTCGTGCCATCTAATAAGGACTTTACCTTTTGCATGAGTTCTGAGGGAACGCTCGCAGCTTAGATGCGGTGTCATTGATGTATGGGGCTGAGATTTCAAAATTAATGTGTGTATTTGTTCATTCAGGGAGAAATAAATCCAGTTCTGCTGTCAGCGGGACCCAGGTTCTAGGAGAAAGGAGCAGCCGGGAAGGATCTGCCCAGAGGGTGCCTCGACCACCAAGCGCTAGCCGGCTGCAGAAAGTAGGAGCTTCTGGAAAGAACAGTGGAGGCAACAGTACTTAAATAAGATACTGGCTCTGATGTATTTTAGTGCTTGAAAATGTACATAATCTGTTCTGTAAGACTGCATGTTTTGTATGTATTTGTAAGACAAATAATATTTGTGATATCTCTAACTGTGCTGGGTTTTGTTTCTAAAACTTCCTTTGGCAATCCTGTTACTGGGAGTGAGTTGCCTGAAGACGCCTAGGACAAAGAGGTGTGAAGACTAGGAAGACTTGCAGTAGCACTCGCTTTTCTCTGGGGAAGTCGAGACATCCTTCAAGGCCATTCTCCGTGCTGCTTCTCTGTTGGAACGGAGAATCTCAGTTACAGGAGATGGATAGTGTTGATACAGGCCAGGTACTGCGAGAGGAAGAGCCTTACGATGATGGTAACTGCACTGAAAAGGTGAATGTCTGATAGGATGTGTCTTTACTTGGATAATGCCCTGTCTCCTTCACATACGTGGTTATGTAGAGTGTTAACATCCTAATCTGAAAGCCAGTTTGACCTAATTGTGTGACATCTAGTCCTTCTGGTGCTTTTTATATGTGTGTGTATATATTTGTATTCATAGAGTGTAACAAAAGCCTTTTGCTTAATGGACCAACAAAATGTGAAATTTTGCTAGAGAAGGGAAAAGGATCTTCCTCACTCTGAGTAAGATACAAATGGTTGAAAGGGATAAAAGAAAAAAGCTGTAGTATTGCTGTTCATCATGCTGGGAGTGTCTGCAAGTAGTGGGCTTGCTTGTTCTGTCCTCTCTATCTCAGGAGCTCTTAGTGAAGTTCATTTCTATGAATTAGGAGAAGGCACTTGCTCCTGTTAGCTGCTGCTTGTTTGAGGGGGATTAATAGCATTTCCACAACTCTGGGACATTTCCCAAGCCTGCTGAAACAGGTGCTTGAAATACGTTCCTGAGCAACTTAAAAAGTGCAGGGACCTTTGCAAAACTTGTGCAAAAATCCTAATGGGGGCTGGATGTGCCTTCATCATGTGATTTTTCTCTAACATTACAATAGCTAGAACTAACACAACAAGAGAGCTGTTTAACACTCAAACATCCCTTCCTCCAAACTCAAGCTTGGTACCACCCTCTGAGTAAGAAGTCAGGCAAAGAGGGGGCAAGAGACCCCTATGGATGAGCAAGAGGCTCCTGGCAAAACTCAAATTCAGCATGGATTCACCAAGGGGAAATGGTGCTTACTGGACCTGATAGCCAGCCGACCCCTCACAGAAGGCAGACCAGAGGAGGGAAGAGCAGTGGCTGTTGTTTCCCTTGGCTTCAGCAAGGCCTGTGACACCACCTCCTGTAGGACAGCTCAGGAAGGTGGGTTAGATGCGTGGACAGGGGCTCCACTGAATGGCAGAGCTCACAGGGCTGTAATCAGTGGTTCAGTCTAGTGGGGGGCCTGTAGCTAGCGGTGTGCCCTGGGGATCAGTACTATGTCCAGTCTTGTCCAACTTTGTCAGTGGCTTGGATGAAGGGGCAGAGCACACCCTCAGCAAGTTTATTGGTGATACCAAGCTGCAAGGAGTGGCTAGTACCCCAGAAGGTTGTGCTGCCATTCAGAGGGACCTGGACAGGCTGTCTGAAGGGACCTTCATGAACTTCCACAAAGGTAAGTGCAGGGACCTGTAATGAAGGCGAACTAACTTCATGTGCTGGACAAGTTTTGGGGCTTGTCTTGCTGGAGAAAAGGATCTAGAAGTCCCAGAGAACTGCAGCCTGGCCGTGAGCCAGCAATGTGCCCTGGTGGCTGAGAAGGCCAATGGTATCTTAGGGTGAATTAGGAGGAGTTGCCAGCAGGTCTAGGAAGGTGACCTGCTCTTTGCTTCTGCAGAACCTACTTGCTTTCTGTGATGTGATGACTGCCTTGGTGGATGATGTGAGAACAGTGAATGTAATTTTCCTTGACTTTAAGAAGGCTTTCAGCATAGTGCCTATATCATCCTTGCAGCCATGTTGAGAGATGTACATGAATGGGTGGAAAACTAGGGGGACTGCTGCCCTCACATGTCATAGTCAGAATTTGGAAGCTCGCTTAGCTTTGCAGACATGAGGGATGACATCAGTTTACTTGATGTAAGTGAACTGCATTTAGGTGTGTGGGCATAGAAAAACTCCCTCATTCCCTGTGTTAGTGACCTTGTTTGCCTGCAGAAATGCAGGACTGGCAAGGCTGGCTGCTGAGCTCTTGGATTAGCAACGGCACACTGCTTCGTTAGCATGTATTAAACCATGGTAGGGTAGTCATGGTACTGTGGGAGGGGATGAGTTTAACATGTGGATTTGGTTATCTACTAGAATTTATGAGTTAATTTAACAGAAAAATTTTTGGGGAATGAGTAAATATGAAGAACATAGTCACAGGATGGCTCCTTCTGACTTGGATGGTGGAACTGAGACGCTTGGATTTTAGTAATACTAACCCCCACCCTTCTCTTTCGACCAAAATTCCTTGCTTTGCAGTAGTTTGGCAAGACTTATCAGATAGCATTGTGACAAAGGAATAAGCAGGTCTGTGAATCTTGACCAACACGAAAGCCCCTTCAGCACTGGAGGATGCATGTGAACCTCTGGGTCCCAGAGATGGATGTGTGGGAAGAGAGACAGATGAATCCCCCCCAAACCCTGCCAGCCTCTTGCTCAGGAGTGTTCGGGTCCCCCTGCCTCTTGCGAGCCTGTCGTACACCTGAGTGGATGGAAACCAAGCCAGCCCTTTGGCTCTGGTGTCGTTGATCTGGGGAGGGTAGATGAGGCTGCTGGGACGTGTTGTCCTCTGGTGTGCACTCAGAGACCACAGGCAGATCCACAGCCATTCTCCTAGCCTCACCTGGGCCAAGGCGGAGATGGATGATTTCTCTGCCCCGCTCCCATGTCTGAGCCCTGGGATGGAGCCTCAGATCCTTCTCTGACCCTCAGCAGCACATCTGACCCCACTCGTGTCTTGTGCCTCCACCTCTGACCTCCAGCCCCATCCATATTTGCCTCCCAGCCTCTTCCCTGAGTCTTTCGGAGCTGCGTGCCCATGTCCAACCCCAGACTCCATTTTGGCTCCTTTTGCGGCCCCATCCCCTTTTCTCCGGGGTTTGGGTAGTGGCAGGGGCTACCAGTGCCAGGCCGGGATCAGAATTGGGAGCGTTGGGACAGTGTTGGGTAATGGGAAACATGGACACAGTCCTTAGAAAAGCCAGGGGAGGGTGTAGCTTGTGAGGAGCAGAGTGGCGCAGCGGAAGCGTGCTGGGCCCATAACCCAGAGGTCGATGGATCGAAACCATCCTCTGCTAT
>VZSG01001453.1:20883-34021 GCA_013398315.1 Nothoprocta pentlandii | reverse complement strand
TGCTCTCTTGAAGGTTAATCATTGAGTAGAAAGAGGGAAAAATGTTTAAAGACACTAATTTATGGTTACAGTTCTGTATTCGATATGCTGTTTGGAGGCTTGCATTAAGTATACTTGTTAATTCAATACAAGACGATTTACATTTTTTAGCATTTTTCAATAAAACATAAAATGAGTAGACTCCTTAAAGACTTTGAGGAACACAAATTCCTTGACATTTAATATGTAAGGTGTGAACAGTGGTCAGAAAATCAGTGATACTCTCTGGGCAAAGACTTCTTCCTGGCAAATTGTCTCCTTCCCAAGATTTTTCTCAGCGCATTTTTTACTTCTTTGTTTTGTAAGCTGTAGATGATTGGGTTCAGCAGAGGTGTTACTACTGTATAAGACAGAGCCACCAGTTTCTTGCTGTTTAGTGAAAGGCTGGACTTTGGCTTTAAATGGATCAGGGCAGTTGTGCAATAGAAGACTGTCACCATCACAAGGTGAGCAACGCAGGTTGAGAAAGCTTTGCTCCTCCCTTCAGCAGATGGCATTTGGAGGATGGTGCAGATGATTCGGATATAAGATGCTGCTATCAAAATAAATGGGATCAAAACAATTACAACAGTGGCAATGACCACAAGAAGCTCAAATAAGTACGTGTCTGAACAAACCAGATCCAGAAGGGATCCAGAAAAGGGGAAATATCACAGAAAAGATGCTCGATCAGCAACACACTATTAATAATTGCAACAACAGCTTCATCGTTCCAGTCCTCTCTGTCCTCTGTAAAAGCTGGTTTCTCAGACCAGCTGCCATAGATAATATCCTCTTCCAAAGGAGCCATTGCAGTAAACAGATAGATTCAGCCGTCCAAGGTCTGCAAGACAAAATCCTGTATCATCTAGTTATTCTCACAAATAACATTTCATTGCCGGGACATATTCACATTTCTCCTGCCCAGGTTTCATGATCAAGATGATGTTGTCCTTTCCTATTGCTGTTACTTCAGCTGGTTCAGGTGGGCCGTTTCACCTTTGGACCAATATTTTAGCTCCATGGTGGAGCCAAACCCTTTGTCCCCACCAATAGTGGTAACTTGAGTTGGTTCCCCCTTTTTTCACAATCATTTTCAAAACTGACAATATCAATAGTTGTGCTATGCTGTCATGGGGCTGAACCACTTGAATCTCTCCCTGATAATTGGCATCAATCACTCCTCCCATAACATGGACACTTTTCAAAGCTATACTCCACCGAGCAGTTACTAAATCAAAGGATTTTAAGGGAATTTGGGTTCCTGTTGTGGTATTGATAACTTTCATCTGATTTGGATTTATTTTGATTAAATCTGGTGTGTAGAGGTCCAGTCCCACAGCTTTGGGAGCGGCTCAGTGGGGGGCCATTGCACCTGGGGTAATTCCCCAATAAGTTAAATTTCACTCACAGTTGAAGGCTGTATCTGCAAATGGAGTGGGATCATATGCATCGAGGGGGTTTCCATGTCCCCTCTGAGCCTATTGTTAAGGATATGTAATGCATCTGTGAGATGGATTCTCCACAGGAGCAGGTGTCCATCTCCCAGTTTTCCCAACTGCTCCTTCAATAGCCAATTCATCTGTTCAGTCAATCCTGCAGCTTGGGGATAATAGTGGATATGGAAAACCCACTGAATATTTTGCTGTTCGGTATGTTGTTGAACAAATTTGTTCTGAAAATGAGACTCATTATCTGTTTGAATCTGTAATGGAATGCCATAATACAAAATTTTTATGTCTATAGTAGAAATAGTACTATGATGAGTAGCCTTCTGACAAGGACGGACAGTTAAATATCCAGAGTATGTATCCACAGCAGTACAAATGTGTTTGCATCCTTGGTCCTGGGGTAAGGGTCCAATGTAATCCATTTGCCAGATTTGTCCTGGAAATTTTCCTCCACCCAGTTGCCCTTTTACAAGGTTTGGCCCTGGCCATATGTGAATATTTGCACACAGGGCTTTGGGCAATTATAGTTTTGATCATATCAAGTGACACTGGAATGCCACACCCCTGAGCCCACCTGTAAGTGGCCTTTTCTCTGAGATGCTCACATTTCTGGTGCACCTATTTCACCTAGACTTTATGATCCTTCTTCTGAAGGAATTCCAGTCTGGCTTGGGAAATCTTTGTCCACTTATCTCTAACAGAGTTTCAAAGTCATTCTGAAGTGTCCATATTAGTGTGGGCATGGACATGAAACACCATCATGTTAGTTCTTTGTACCATTTCCCAGATATCACTCCATAGTTCCTTTCCCCAGACCTCCTTGGAGTATATATTTCATTTTTTGGCTATCCATATTGGCAACCGAGTAGCTAACCCGTTAGCTCCTGACCAGGAATCGGTATATAAATAGCATTCTCCTAAATCTTCCTGTTTCAAAGCCCTATAATTTGCAGATAATTCAGCATATTGACTGCTTTTCCTTTCCCTGGTCATTTCTAAAATCTTTTCTGAATGAGGATGGTAAGCTACTGCTTTCCAAAACATCTTTCCTCCTATATATTTAGCTGACCCATCTGTAAACCAAGCACGTTCCTTTTCCAATAGTGTTAATTGATCTAAAGCTTTTCTCCATCATACTGGGGATTCCTGTTAGCTCTAAAATCTGGGCTTACCTCTCGATCCCTCATGAGGGCAGTAGCTACTTGCTCGTGAAGAGGAGCTACTCCTCCAACACCTACTTTGGCTCTGTCCTGAATATAACACTTCCACTTTATAATATTTGAATTCAAAGGGGTTTCAGAGAACTTTTAACCCATTGCATAATAGGCATTTCTGGATGAAGAGCCACTTCACGTCCTATTGCAAGTTGTTCTGTTTCTACTAACGCCCAATAACATGCCAATAACTATTTTCCAAAAGGAA
Source organism: Nothoprocta pentlandii (assembly GCA_013398315.1). Taxonomy (NCBI): domain Eukaryota; kingdom Metazoa; phylum Chordata; class Aves; order Tinamiformes; family Tinamidae; genus Nothoprocta; species Nothoprocta pentlandii. The sequence goes on along the minus strand of VZSG01001453.1, from coordinate 31,130 downwards.
TACAGTTAGTTCCTGTCTCTGGCTACTTTCTCCCTCCAAACTCCAGGGGAACCTTCTTCTTTCTCTGTTTTTGCCAGAGGCTCCCATTAGCATGAGATTGATTCATAGATATATTTAACTCAACTTCTCCCATTTGCACGGACCAAAAATCTAAAGCCCTTTGAATAGTCCTTCTCACTAATTCAAAGACAGCCTGCTGCTCACTTCCACATTCAAATTCATATTTTTGTCTCGTTACATTATATAGTGGGGTCAAGATTTGTTCTAAACGTGGGATATGTTGCTCCAAAAGCCAAATAATCTGATGAACCTTTGTGCCGCCTTTTAGTTTTGTGGCACTGCAAGATCTAAAGTTCTCTGTTGAGCTTTGGGTAAAATTTGCCAATGCCCACAATGCCGTCGAATTCCTAACAATTTCACTGTTTGGGACGATCCTTGAATTTTAGTAGGATTAATTTCCCAGCCCTGCTCTTTCGTGTGATCCACAATTAACTTGAGAACTTCTAGCACTTCCTCCTCACTGCTCCCCTGAATCAGCATATCATCTCTATGTGAATTAATTGCATATGAGGGGGCAGTTTTGTCTCATCCAAATGCTCAATCACTGTTCAATGACAAATGATCGGACTGTGCACTATCCCTAGGACAATCTGGTGAATGAATATTGTTGTCCCTGCCATGTAAAGTCAAACTGATCCCAATGTTCCATAGCAATGGGTATGGTAAAGAAAGAACTGGCCAAATTACTCACTCATACCAAGTTCTGAAACGCTTCTGGATATTTTCTATCAAGGTGACAATATCTGGTACAACTGACATAAGAGGTAGGGTGTGTTTATTTAATTCTCTGAAATCCACAGTCATTCTCCATGTCCTTCTTGAGTGGGCCCATCTCCCACACTTCTTGATGGGCCCGACTGGGTTATACCAAGCCATGGTAGTGGGTTTTAAAACTCCTGCATTCACTAAATCTTTAATTGTCTGTGAAAAGCCTTCACTCTCCACTCCTGGAATCTTCTACCGTTTCATGGCCACCAATTTAGTTGTGGCAGTAATCTGCACAGAGGACATTTTTACCTTTCTGATTAAGATTGGGCACTAATATAATTCCTCATTCCAAATTGGTACAAATCATCAGAAAGATTCAAAGTCAATCCCTTTAAAATATCAATCCAAATTATGTATTTAGGGACAGGAATAATCTTAACTGAATACAATCATTTTGGGAGGTTCCCTATTTTCATTTCTACTTGTGTTTGCACAGCTTCAATTTGTTTCCCGCCCAAACCAGCAATAATTACAGGTTGTTCTTTAAATTTCTTAGCATTTCCATATATTAAGGAGGCCTCTGCTCTGGTGTCAATTAAAGTTTTTACAATTTGTGAACTGGGGCTTCCAGCTAGCTGAGGGAGTCCAAGACTCACTATACCCTGACTTAGCAGGGGTTTCATGTGACATTTTTTTCTGGACCTTCCAGCCACCTCCTGAATAACAAGCTCTGTTTTGCTCTTGTGCAATGAGACATGTCCTCCCAAAAGCCCATTAACTGGAGCACTCAGTTTACATTACTGGCCCACTGTGGATGCCAGAACCCAAAGGAGTTATGGTGTCATAGGGGGGTTTCCTCCTTGGGCATATTGAGAAGAACTCCGCAGCAAAGGCCAAAGAGGAGTAGCATTCCCCCTTTCTCCCCTCCCAATGCTGAGGGATTCTGCAGTTTTGCACACTTTCTTGCCAGCATGGATGCATTTAAGAGCCTTCAGTCTGTAAAGGAAGAAGCTGTCCAGCAAATAAGGGATGCCATGTTGGTGAACGTGAAAGAGCTTAATTTGAGCTCAGCAAGTAAGCCTCAAAAATGTTCCTGTTGGACAGAGCAGAGTCATTTCTTTTTTGGCCACTACTCTGCCCCACACGACTCAGGAGCAAGAGGGAAAAAGGAAGTCACAAGCAAAGCTGACCAGGGTCTTAAGTGGAGCATCCTGGATGAATTTGCAGCCAACACTGCATGTGTGGAGGAGAGGAAGTGGCTGGAAGAAGTGGAGACGACTTTCCACCCAAAGGTATGTCTCTTCTAAATCTTCTTGTACCGAAACATTTCTCAGAGAAGAAAGTCACCACTAGCCATATTTTGTTGCATAGCAATACACACAGCAAGATCTTGTCCTTAGCTTCTTCCCTGTGGACTCACATGTAGCTGTATATATGATCAACTCCTTGTCAGCCCCTCTTCTTATTTATTTTATTTTGTTTTGTTTTGTTTTGTTTTGTTTTGTTTTGTTTTGTTTTGTTGCTTTTTTTCCCCTAAAGTTGTGAAGAAAAAAGCACCCCAAAGCAAATACTGTCAGAACCCTCTCTCTCTACTCAGCCCTAGTGAGGCTACATCCGGAATACTGTGTCCAGTTCGGGGCTCCCCAGTGCACGAGGGATATGAAACTACTTGGGAGAGTCCAGTGAAGGGTTACAAAGATGACTACAGGAATGGAAGCGTCCCTGCTATGGAGAGAGATTGAGAAAGCTAGGCCTGTTTAGCCTAGAGAAGACGGAGAAGGGATCTTATCAGTCTGTACAAATATTTGAAGGGGTGGTGTCATCTCCTGATGGTGCCAGACTATCTATCTATTAGTGGTGCCTAAAATCACAAGAAGTTCTGAGTGGGTTTGAGGAAAAAGTTTCCACAGTGAGGGTGACTGAGCACCGGCACAGGTTGCCCAGAGAGGTTTTGAAGATTACCTGGGTGTAATCCTGTGCAATGTGCTTTAGGTGGCCATTCTTCTGCAGGGATATTGGACTACCTAATTGTCCCCATCCACCGTTGTGGGAGGTTTTGATATGATCCCAAGGGTGAGACTAAGACACAAACGGGGTCAAATGCCATACAACCTTATAAGCTCTATTCTCATAGTGGTGATAGGCCAGAGAGAAGAAGAAGGAGAGAAAAAAAAAAAAAAAAAAAAAAAAAAAAGATAAGCAAGCAAACTGGAGAGATGCAGCAAGATTAGTTACCATCACCACCAGTCCAGCTACGTTTCCTTGGCTCTGCCTCAGTGCAGGTGATGATCTCTTGAAAGAGAGTTCAGAAGAAGCAGCAGCTCCTGCAAGGGAGGAATACATAGTCCTTTCATTGCCCCAGTTCTTGAAGAGTCTACCCCTCTTCTTGAAGTTTGTTCTTTGACGCTCTGCTTCCCCTCGCACTCAACTGCCAGCGCTGCTTGGCAGCCACTGCTGAGCATTGTCAGAGTCTCCAGCTGATCTTCCAAAGAAGTTGTAAACTGTGCAGAGGCAATGCAACTCGAACTGGTGTCCCAGTCTTCCCAGAAACAGGATGCCAAGGCCAAGAAGTCATAAACCGTATGGCACCAATGTCAAGACAAGCAAAATCCAAAACAGTCTCTTACAATAATCTTTATCAGCCATTCTCTGACTCTCTAATCCTTAACAGCTCATTTCCAGAGGGTGGGACTTTAAGCAAATCTCCTTAGGGAAAAAAAAAAAGTAAGAATTGCAAGATTTAACAACTCTCCATGTGCAGATGAACAAAAGTTGCAGTCTTGGTCTGGTACTTCCCTTGTTGCAGAAGAGGAATATTTAATCTATGCCATGAGCTCTGCTGTGTTCTCAAACTGCCCTGCTTTCTGTGACTGTTTGGAGTACACGTTCTGAACAGTATTTTATGGTGACCACAACATAAGCCTGTCTGACTTTTGATCCACCTTGGGGTCAGTATTTGAATGTGCCTAATTTAAATACAGGGATTCCAACTGAGCTCTCATTAAATGCTCACCAAAGCTTGGATTTCAGATTGGGATTTCCATCCTTTCATCTCTGTGGTTTATAGGCTTAAAAGGCTAAAAATGTCTTTTTTCTTTTGATGCATGCTGTTGTTTACTCGGGTAAAACCTCCACCCTTTTTGTTTATCTTGCAGAGTGTTTCTGAAAAGCCAGCTGATTTTTCACCTCTCAAGACAATGCTGACATCTCCACCAGGCACTAGCAAAGAGCTTGAGAAAAGAATCACAGGGCTCCATAAGAGAGCAACTCTGCCTAATGTTCCTTGCCACCGTGCTGACTTCTCCCACACTGTGACTCCTGATTGCCTTGAAGAAGAGATACTATTCTCAGCCCAATATTCCCAACAATTGGTCAATCAAGTTTTTTTCAAAATACTGGATGAAGCACTGGAAGATGGATGTCATCTCCTTGACAAGCCCCTGAGACAGACAGAGGCTGAATCAAAGTCACCTGGGGTGCAAAATGTGACCAGGTCTATATCCATGCCAGTTCCACTGCTGAAAATCACGCCTAGACCACCACTGGATAAACTACCATCCAGACCAAAATGTGAGCCGTCTGCATGGCATAAGCTTAAAACAAAAGGCAAGGAGCCAGGAAAAGTTGAAGAAAAGCCGTTTTCCCAGGTATCTTTCTTATTTTCCATCTAACCAAAACTGCATTGTGGGAATAGTTAAAGGTTTTTTGTTGTTACTATTGTCATCCCTCAGGCTCTGCACAATGCCTGCTTGCACAGTAAATAAGGTCTGGAAAGCCCATCCTTGGACTCCAACTAGACCAATGTGATCTTCAAATTCAGATCATTTTAATGTCTGTCTTTCCTTTTGGAGTAGTCAGTCACTTGGTGGTCATGGTAACTCATTGGGGCACTTCAGGAAAACAGGAACTCTTGGTAAAGCTCCTTCAGCACAGCAAGCATGTTTTGGCCCCGGGCTAGGGGGGTCGGGAGTCACCAGGGCAGTGGTATTTTCTGTTGCCTTACTCTCCTCATCCTTTCCCCTCTGCACTCCTTTCCCCCTACTGCTCCAGGGTGACTTTCCACCTCCCGTTGTGTGGCATCTTGTGCTTTGAAGACATTGCTCAGAGACTGCTCACATGGGAGATCTGTCTCCAAGTCAGAGTTGGGTGGATGCTGGTGGTTGTAGCTCCTGTACTGCAGGGTTGTGGTACCCAGGACTCACAAGAGCGGGCTGCCACATACCATTTCACTCATCTTATGAGTGGTTCTTGGTCACTGAGGAGATCTTACCTTGCTGGTGCGTGATGTGCACTCTTTCAGGGATGGATCTTCAGAGACCAGAAGTTGATGTTTTTCCATCTCTCACACAAGGCACGGGCAGTTTCTGAGGCAAAGATATTCCTTCAGCTCCAGGCTGATATGCTTAGCACCTATCACCTACAAAAAATGTGCCCATGTTCCATGTTGCTGTTTTTCCCTCTGGTGAGTAGCCAAACCAGAAATAGTCCTCAACTCGATGCTGCTGGTGCTTGGCTGAGTACAGTGCTTAGGCATGCTGCAGAGTATTGGGTGCTCTAGAGCTACTGTGGATATTTACTTTGGCCTCCTGACAGATCAGAGAGAGTTAACTCCACCTTCTGAGTTCTCCAGAATTATTCCTATGGCAGCAGCCAGCGGCCTGGGAGAGCTCATCCATACTGTGAAGCAGCATATCAGGGCTCTCATGAGAAGGCCAAGAGGTTTGGAAGCAATGAGTGTTCTTTGTAGCCCTTTGGAAAATATCTTCAGGCACAAATACTGGTGTGTCTTCAGATCACTCTTGCAGTTGTCACTCTATCCTATGGGGGTACTTGCAAGCCATGGGGCAGCTGTGCTGATGGGATCTGTGGCGTGATTCCTGGACAAGATCTGCTGTGAAGTGGCAGCCAATGTAATTCCACCACCAGGGAAATCTACAGGACAAGAGAAGACTCTCTTTTTAGAACCTAGAATTGCTCTCATGCAGGCTTCTCTTTCCAAAGATAAGGGAAGCTCCTTGGCTTCCAGGGAGCCGTGGAAAAGGCTACCCCTGGATTCTTGGTGAAAATTTCCTTCTCTGCAGGACCAAGAAGTCTATGCTCTTGGTGGAAATTCCCCAGAGAATTTCCTAGCTCTGGAGTCCTCTGGCCTTCTTAACTCACATGGCACACACTTTCTGCCTCCCAATAAGACTGGTGTGCAGGAAAGAGCTTATCTGCTCTGATAGTGCACAGCTTATCACCCTCTCCAGGGCTCTGCATTACTAGGAGTGGAGTTTACCATGCCCATCCCCACATTGAGCAGTCCAGGCCATTCTCCTCTACCTTTGCAGCAGAGAGTGGGAATGGAGACCTGAACCGTTGTCTACCACATTGAGATCCAAAAGCACGAGCTCAGGTTGTGCAGTTCCTTTAGATTTAGAAAAACTCATACAACTGATTTTCAGTAAGAAAATGCAGCCTAAATGATATCTCCTTAGCAATATATTTTTTTTGTGCCTGTCAAATGCAGACAAATCACTAAGAAACAGCCAGTTCCTGTTTGGAATCAGCCATTTCCTAGGCTGAAATCACATTATTTTCAAATTTGCCTGATTGAAAGAAATCTAGTGACTAGTTTATATGGGGAAACGGAAAACAAATCTAAGGAAAACATTCACTCACCAGTTAATAATTGTTTCTGTTACAGAAGGCTGTAGAAGAAGTGCTGAATATTAAGGCTATACTGACAAAAGCTATAGAAGAAGTGTCTGACAACTTATATACAGCTGTGACAAATAGGGAAGCCAGAAATAAAGAGCAACGTGATTCTCTTTTGGAGGATCCCCATTTCTCTTCAGGTAGCTCCGGTAGCTCTAGTCCATACAGTGAGGCGCTACATGGTTTGTGGGAAAATTTGCCTGCCAACAGCACAAGAAAGGTTGTCCCAGAAACAAGCATAAAGCCCAAGAGATCACCAAGTGATTTCAACTTCATAGCAGGAGGGAAGACAACTCTGCAGCCTCAAAAAACATCTTTTCCATTAGTGTCTAGAAGGACCCAGATGCCTCTGGAACTGGAGGTATGGAGAAGAAGAGTTCCTCAGGACCTCTGTAGCTTTCAGAGAGACATTACAAGCACGGGATCTAGTACAGTGTTGCCAAAGAAGTTGCTTTTGAGCCAAACTTACTACGAATCCCCATTAGCAAGAAAAGATCGCAAGCTTCCCAGGTGGAATAACAGTGCTGTTGACTTGGATGGAAAGCAAGACTATTCTAGCGACAGTGTTTTTAAAAATCTAGAAGCACTGGGCATTGTTAAGGTGGCTGAGAGAGTGGTCTGGGAGGTGTATGAGAGAGTGAAAGAGCTGGGTCCATCTGTCTGTGTTTTAAGGGAGGCTCCCCCTGAGTTTAGAGGAAGACTGTTTGGCAGCACTAAAAGGACAACGTCATCTGCAGCTCTGCATCTCGACCCTCAGGAGGAAATTCGACTGGTTGCTAGAGAGATTGCAGCAATTGTTTTTGATAACTTCAGCAAGCGTTTGGTATCCGGTGTGTCAAATAAATCAGAGCCAAGACCTTCATCCATGAACCAGGAGCTGATTGCCAGAGCAGCAAGGCAAGCTGCCAAATCAGGAGAAAACAGTTTTAGGCAAGCCGAAATACCTGTTTATGAGAGAACATTTTGCCCAGCTTCTAATGACAAAATTACCAAAGACAAAATAGGAATGCTTCCTGTTGAAAATGCTTCTCACATACATCAGCTGTCGGACTCCCTCTTTAAAAAAAGGACTGGAAAAAAAAAGAATCAAAAGGCAGTGCTTTCAGAGGAGAGTTCGGAAGAGGAAGACAGAGTGGTGAGTGGAATAGTGGATTCCATCTTAAATCAGTGCTATCAGTCTCTGAATGAACTCAGTCCAGATCTGAACTCTGGAAGCTCTTTAGCAGAAGAGCTTGGGCTGATGTATAGAAATGAGAGCTTTCTCAAGCAGGACACTGTGAGGCCAGAAAAAATGAAAATGCCTGCCAGCAAATTGAAGGAGATACATCCAAGCACAAGCTTTCATCCTATCAGTCACACTGGAATGGCCATTTATGCAGAGGAAACAGCACAAATGGAAGAGGAAATTTCACATAATTTCCTCTCCTCTCTCCACTGTGAGACTGAGCAAGATGTTCATACCTGCCCAGCAGAGACTCACAGGTCCACATCCCAGACTTCTGCACCTACATTAAGACCTTTCAAGGACATGCTAGAAACTCTCCTCAAGCCAAGCCAGCCTTTCATTCCTCCCTGCTTTGGAGGCAATGTGTTAGGGAGGCTTAAGGATGACAAAAACAGCATTTCTCTCTAAAACAACATTGAAGTTTTAAATAAGAGGTTTCCTAGTATCCGGTTACATGACAATAAACTCCATCTCAGTTTCTTCTATCTCACTGAGTGAACTTCATAATCCTTAACATGAGCAGAGAGTTTCTTTGCTCCCCTCTCCCCTGTTAGTCCAAACTCTCTTTGAAATAGAAGCCTACAACACACTGGAGGGGTAGATTCCCTAACATCTTTGACTACAGATCTTAATTCTTGGCTGTCTCTCCAGAAAAGCCCTTTCCCAAGGTGCCCTACTGTTATATTTGACTTATTTTTTAGGGCTGCAGCACAGAGTCAAGTCTGTCATCAGCAGTATTTCATTTTTTTCCCCTCTTTTCCTGTGAAGCTACAAGTACCGTTGTCGCTGCCATGGCGGACTAATGACACCTGGTTGAAATAATTACAGAGAGAATAGAGAGAGAGAGAGAGAGAGCTTTATTAAGCCATAAATGTTCTTTTATATATTTTATGTAAAATCATGTCATTGACTTATTGGCTGCAACAGTCAGCAAAATACAATAACAAGATTGTGATTGGACAAACTTCAGCTTGGTCAGTTTTGCAAGTTTTCTCACCCTGCTCTGTAGGTGAAACTTCCTTAGACTTGTTTACAGTTTTCTGCTATCTAAGTAACTTCTCTTTCTCACGGGTACACTCTGAAGTGTTCAAGGCTAACCCTCTCCGCTAAGGGTGCCAGGGATCTCACAGACTTGCTGTAACCCCTGACATACCGTTGTTTTGGAAGAGTTTTTCTACTTGTATTCAGCACTGTGAATGGAAATGAACTGAGACAGTCCAGTGTAATGTACGTTTACTTGCCTCTTGTGCTCCTCTTCACTAAAAACATTTGTCATATCTGTTGCATTGACTCTTTGGTTCCTCTTACCTCATAGACTCAAGGTGGAGTTTCTGGAGTTTCTGCTGTCTCCTTTAGACTTTGCTTTTGACTGATTTACTTTCCAAAGAAAGATTTTAATTTTAGTTTACCCTTTTTTGTTTGTTTTGTTTTCTTTCTCTTCAATCTTCTGTTAGATTACTGCTTTTTCTCCTATGCCTTCATCTCCTTAATATCCTCCAATGTGCCAAGTTCTCCTTGGTTCATTTAGTTGATTGGAGCAGGAAATGGATAAAAGAGGTGCTTGGACCACGCAGCTACTCTGGACAGACCTATGGTGTGGGGTAGTGACTTGCAGGCGTACATGTACATGTGAATCAAGAGAAGGGGAGCTGTCCACTGTGGAACTCCAGTCCTGATAAACCCACAAGCGAAAAAAGGATTGGACTTTGCATGGTGGTGATGCAGGTGTGAGTTGGTGTTTCTAAGGCAGCCCATCAACGCTCTGCTCTTTGTCTGCATTGACGCACGTGGCCAGGTTATGGCTGTAGAGTCTGTGTGTGTGTGCTGGCATGTGTGCTCATTGTGAAATTTTTCTCTACAAACAGGAGTGGCAGATGAGACTGGAAAAGAGAAATCCTCCTGTTCCTCCAGGCCACTGGATTTGTCTTAACTGAACACGTGTTCTCCTCCCCTACTGCAGAGTGGTGAAGTTCCCGGCTTGCCACCAGGAAACCTAGGATTTAGCTCCCTAAATTGGGGGAAGAAACACCTTTTTCCTCTGGACACCCATACTCTTGTGGGGGGACCTCAGTCTACTGCCTGATGATGCACCATCCTCTCTGCTTCTCATATACACTTTGGTAGGTCTGGATGCTAAGAAAATAGAGGAAAATGTGGGAAATGTGGCCGCATCTCAAGTACTGTGTGCAGTTCTGGGCTCCCCAGTATGTGGGGATGTGGAGCTTCCAGAGAGGGTCCAGCGAATGGCAACCAAGATGATCAAGGGACAGGAGCATCTCTTGTATGACGAAAGATGAAGTGAGCTGGGCCTGTTTAGCCTGGAGAAGAGATGGTTGAGGGGGAATCTTATCAACATGTACAAACACCTGAGGAGAGAATGTAGGGAGGAAGGGGCCAAACAGTTTTCAGAGGTAGCCAGTGATAGGACTAGGGGCAACGGGTACAAGTCAACACACAGGCAGTTCCATCTCTGTAGGAGAAAGAACTTCTTTACTGTGAGGGTGAAAAAGTCCTGGAACAGGCTGTCCAGGGAGATTGTGGAGTCTCCTTCTCTGGA
>VZSG01001452.1:45670-58903 GCA_013398315.1 Nothoprocta pentlandii | reverse complement strand
GCGCCGGGCGAGGGGCAGCGCCGAGGCCGGGAGAGCGACGACGGGAGCCGCCTGGGCACGGAGCTGGGGGGGGGCGGCCTGGCCATCGACACGCTGCCCCCCCGCGGCGCCCGCGTCGTGGTGAGTGACACGCGGCATCTCCCGGGAATGCCGGGGCTCCGCTCGGAGCCGGGTCTGCACAAGGAGCGTCCGACAGCGGGCTGCAAGGTGGATACAGGAAGGAAGGTTCTCACACCAGGAAAAGGGAGGAGAAATTAGGGGGAACAAGCAAGAAAGAGCAGCTGGGGGCAGGTAAAGCTGGGCAGGAAAGCAGGAGCCAGGGATAAGGACTTGCTCCCAAGCAAGTCCTGCTGTCGGGAGAAGGGGCGCCCTGGCGGGGCTGGAGCTGGAAGTTCCCCCGTGTGGAAGTGCCCAAAATAGCCCAAGCAGCCTCAGACACCAACGTGCTGCTCCCAGAGGCAGCAGGATCGGGATTGGGATGGGGATCGGGATGGGGATCGGGACGGCCCCGTGAGTCAGGGATCAGGATCGGGATGGGGATCAGGATCGGGACGGGGATCGGGATGTCCCCGTGAGTCAGGGATCAGGGTTGGGACAGGGATCGGGACGGGGATCGAGACATCCCTGTGAGTCAGGGATCAGGGTTGGGACAGGGATCAGGATTGGGATGGGGATCGGGACATCCCCGTGAGTCAGGGATCAGGATTGGGATGGGGATCAGGATCGGGATGGGGATCGGGACATCCCCGTGAGTCAGGGATCAGGATTGGGATGGGGATCAGGATCGGGACGGGGATCGGGACGTCCCTGTGAGTCAGGGATCAGGATTGGGATGGGGATCAGGATCAGGATGGGGATCAGGACGTCCCCGTGAGTCAGCGGTGAGGTCAGGGGCTCGGCAGCCGGCGCCTCCGCGTCCGGCCCTGTTTTATTGGGAACACATTGGGATGGGCGCGGGATGGGGGCGCGGGGAACATGCCCGGCTCCTCTCCGAGCCCGTCCCGTGGCGCGGCAGGAGGACGATCACAGCTACTACGTGTCGCGGAGCTACGGGCCGGGCGACGCGGCCGCCCGCCGCCTCTGGGTGGACCTGGCCGCAGGCAACGGGAGCCAAGTGAAGATCCACGGGATCCTCTCCAACACGCACCGGCAGGCCTCGGTGAGCCCCGCGGTGCCTCCTGGCCCGTCCCGCGGGCATCCGCCTCTCCGAGCCCCTGGCTGCGATGCCCTGGTAGACACCAAGGGTGGGGAAGAGCGTCGCCTTCCCCAAGCCCCACGTGTCCGTGGGGTGTCCGATTGGACCCGGCTCCTCTGCCCTCTCCATGGGCTGCTGCAGGGGGGCAGCGGAGCCGCCAGGCGATACCGGTGTCCCCGCGGGTCTCACGCCGTCTCCTCCCGCAGAGGGTCACCCTCTCCTTTGACTTCCCCTTCTACGGCCACGTCCTGCGGCAGGTCACCGTGGCCACGGGAGGTGAGCGGAGGCGCGCGGCGCGGGGGACGCGCGGGGCGGCCCCGTCGCCTCAGCGCCCTCCCCGCCGCCCAGGTTTCATCTTCATGGGGGACGTCGTGCACCGCATGCTCACGGCCACGCAGTACGTGGCGCCGCTCATGGCCAACTTCAACCCCAGCTACTCGCGCGACTCCACCGTGCGCTACTGGGACAACGGTGAGCGCCGCCGCGTCCGCGCGCCGCCGCGAGCCCCCGGAGCCGCCGGGGTGCCGGGGCCCGTGCGGGGACACTGGGCATGCGGTTGCAGCTCCGAGAGCGCTGGGCGAGCAGGAGGAGACCCCATTGCTGCCGGCCGCTGCTCGGGCACTCGAGGAGGGCGAGCGGCACTGACCCGCTCCGGTGTCTCCCCAGGGACGGTTTTCGTGGTGCAGTGGGACAAGGTCTATCTGCAGGGCAAGGAGGACGTGGGCAGCTTCACCTTCCAGGCCGCCCTGCACCGCACCGGGAGGATCGTGTTCGCTTACAAGGAGGTGAGACACGGAGCCTCTGCCTAGACCCCCACGGATCTGGGATCTGGGGCTGCCTGGGCTGGGTTGCTTGGGTATAGTGCGCGTGTGTGGGGATAGTCCCTGTGTGGATATAGTGTGTATGGATATAGCGCACGGATGTGGTCCATGGGCCGCAGTCCCTGGGGGGACACGGCCCCATGGCGCCCGCTCTCCCCGGCTGCAGATCCCCGTGCCGGTGCTGCGGATCAGCGCCACGCAGCACCCCGTCAAGGCCGGCCTCTCCGACGCCTTCATGATCCTCAACCCGGCTCCCGACGTGCCCGGTGAGCGGGGAAAGCCGCGGGGAAAGGCGGCTGGGAAGGGCTGGGAACTGCAGCGGGGAACGGGGCAGGAGCTCGGCACGGCACGGGGAGGCTCCAGGCCGTGAGTCACGGCCGAGCAATGTGCTGTGGACGCTCCGCACGGGGCCTGGAGCGCATCCTGGCGCGCATCCACGCGGGGAGAATCCCTGCGGGAGCAGCGCAGCTCCAGGCTGCTCCTGGGAAAACAGGAGCTCTGTCTCTCTGCTTCCCCCGCTGCAGAGTCCCGCCGCCGGACCATCTACGAGTACCACCGCGTGGAGCTGGACGCCGGCAAGATCGCCAGCCTGTCGGCCGTGGAGTTCACCCCGCTGCCCAGTAAGCGGGGCCGCCGTGCCGTGTCCCCCGCCGCCGTGCCGTGTCCCCCGTCCCTCGCAAGGGGACGGCCCTGGCGCTGCCACCCGTCACCGCCTTGGGGCCTGGGGTGTCATTTAGAGGGGAGCCCCCTCCTCTCCAATGCACCCATGGCGAGTGCATCTGCCAGGAGCGCCCCGGCGCCGGGCGCTGCTGCCGTCTCCTCGGGGCGTTTTATGGCAGTTTTAACAGCCAGCAGGGTTACTGCAAGGCAAGTCATAAATACGCAGCCTGCAGTGTATGGGATTTTTCCTTAAGAGTTGATTTTTCCCCTCTACAGCACTTGGGGTGGTTGAGTAGAGGTCTCCTAAGGAGCCCTGGCTGCACAGACCCGGGATCAGCCATCGGGGTCTCCTTGGGACATGTTGAAAACGCTGCAAAAATGTCCCTTTCCCAGGGAGGGTGCCAGGGAGGGCCCCGATCCCTCCTGCCGGACTCGTCCTCCAAGCCCGTTCCCGAGCCGGAGCCGGACGCGACTCGGTGCCGGTGCCGCTTCCCGGCGCTGCCCCGCGTCTCCTCTCTCTTTCGCAGCTTGTCTGCAGCACGGGAGCTGCGAAACGTGCGAGCGCTCCGAGCTGGCCTTCAACTGCACCTGGTGCCACGTCCTGCAGAGGTAGCCGGCCTCGCCGCGCGCCTTCAGGGCTCCTCTTCCTGGGGACGTGAGACCGGCTTGTAGGAGGTGGTCTGGGCTGAGCTTTTGGGGGTAAATGGAGAAGCTGGGGACACTTCATCACGCCTGGGCCAAGGAGGTCTGGTCTCGCTCCTCCTGCAGCTCGAGAGGAGCCTGTGGGAGTTTAATGAGGTCTTTGCCTTTTGCTGAAATATTTATTTGGGGCTCGTGGCAGGGGAGGGGACCTGGTAACACAGATCCTCACCGGCAGCGCGGCCACGTCCCTGCTTCGGGAATCCTCCGAGCCCCTTCCCCAGGGCACCCACTTGGCTCCCGTCCCTATCGCTTCTCCGCCGCCTCGCTCGGGACCTTGATGCTCTTGTCTTCCATGCAACAATTCCAGCGAGGCCTCAGCAGGTCTGTCCGCGGCAGCTGGAGCAGAGAAGGATCCTGAGCTATCAGGGAAGCTGCCCTATAAATCAGCGTTGATTCATTGCCTCTCAGCGGGCTGGGGCTGGAATATCACCAGAGCCAGGGGAACATCATTTTTCAGTGACAGTTGCTCAGCTGGTGGCCTCCAATGAGAGGATATTATGTCCTCGCAGCTGGGAGATGTGTGGAACCAGATGTGCCTTGGGTAGCAAAACCGAGGCCGGGATGCAGCGCGTCCGTCTGGATCTCGCTTGGTCGGAAACCCAGGTGTTCAGGAACGTCCTCATTCCGCATCCACGGCACGGCAAGGCCCCTCTTCCAGATCCGAGGGCACAGCTGCTTGTGTTTGCGCTGAGCGCGTGTGTCACGGTTCCTCCTGGAGAGCTCGGCTGAAATACCTGCTTCCTGCAGCCGAAACTGCACGCGGCAGCTCGCTCTTGAAGAGGCTGTGTTTGCAAACCTGGAGAAACGAGGCTGCGTTTGCAAACGCGGAGAAACGAGGCTGCGTTTGCAAACGCGGAGAAACGAGGCTGCGTTTGCAAACCCGGAGAAATGAGGCTGCGTTTGCAAACCCGGAGAAATGAGGCTGCGTTTGCAAGCCCAGAGAAGCAAGGCTGCGTTTGCAAGCCCAGAGAAGCAAGGCTGCGTTTGCAAAGCCAACATGATTTTTTCCAAGGTGGCTGGTAGGATTTGAACTCCTATGCTGAGCCCAGCTCTATGATTTAAGCCCAGCTTTTCCTTTTAGCTTGTTTTTAGCAGTGCAGCTTGCAGCGTTGCTTTGCTGATCGCTCTGTGTCAGCACAAAAGCGCTCGGTGGCTCAGCAGGACCTCGAGATCTCGTGGCTTCACCTCCTTTATTGGCTGGTCGCTGGGTAAATGACCGCATCGAGGAGCTGAACCCCTGATTCATCTCTGGGTAGTCCCAGAGGCTTTGCAAAGGTCAGGGTTTTGTTTCATTCCCTCGGTTTCTGTAGAGATTTCCCTAGCTGGTGTTTTCTTGATGCAGCCTGTAATTTCTTTACTGTTGCTTTTCCTGTGCAGATGTCGCTGGAAAAAAAAGTCACGGAGATCATGGCCTTGCTCTGGCACCGAGTCCAGAGAATGGAAAGTCCAACTCGGTCTCTATATTTTTTTCCTATTTCTCTGTGTCTGTTTCCCTTGGAGAAGCAGCGCTGACCCTTTTCCTTCTCTATAAAGAGGAACACTCGGGTCCTTCCAGCACAGCTGTATTGGAAAGCCCTTGTCTTTGGAGACCAACTTGTGTATCATCTTTCCAGGCTTTTGGTACTTGTTTGTCTCAGTGTCTTTACACAGAGCCCGGCGGGGCAGCTTGGAAATGCCCGCTAGCCACGACAGCCACGGAGAGGGCTCGGACGGGCATCGCCGCTCGCCCGCTGGGCGCTTGGCTGCCCGGGGCTCGCGGGGGCTTTTCCGCTGCAGATTCACGTTGTTCCTCCCTGCAGGTGTTCCAGCGGGTTCGATCGGTACCGGGAGGAGTGGCTGGCCTACGGCTGCGGCCAGAAGGTAAGATCAGAGGTCTCCCTAGGCTGACAGGATTCCAGTGCGATGAATAACGGCGCTTATGATGCACTCTCACGATGCAGCTCTTACAGTGAGACATTTAGCTACAGGTGCAAAACATAATCAAAACAGTTTGTTTTCCGTTTTGTTTTCCTTGCTCGGGGAATGGTAAAAGCCATTTTGAACGTCCTGTACAGAGGCTGCTAAGAGCTAAAAGCAGGGGATGCATCCCAAGTTGAAAAGATCCCAAGTTGGAAAGATCATTCCCAGCTCCACTTGGCCTGTGCTGGAGCAGACCGAGCAGCCCCTTAGAGATCCCTTCCCCGTTGCAGCAGCACCACAATCCCCTTGCAGAGCACATCTCTTCTGCAACCAGATGCTCCGTCTCATCTGGTGACGTGTCCCTGCTCTGCTGGTCCTGCTCCTGTGCTCGTGGATGCCGCAGAAGGGCCGAGCAAGTTAACTAAGGGTGCAAGCTCTGTCTGCTGGGATATTCTTTGATTTTTCCTCTCCAACCTTCTGAATCATGACGGTTATTGAGGCTGAAGGATGAAGAAATCAGCCCTTGTGATTGTTGTCCTTGTCAGTGCAACTGCGTCTGCGTTGGTTGAACTCGCTTCTTTGTCTCGGGAAGAGCTGCATTAATGAAACATCTGTTTCTGCTTTGGATTTTGTGCTTTGCTGTGTTTTGTTTTCCCCGCTGAAGACTCAGCTTTGTTCCATGTTTACCAAGAGGAGCGAGGGAGGGGAAGGGACGTCACGGGACCTACACTAGGGTCATGCAAGGAAGCCGGAGAGGAGAACCGTGCCACATCACGGCCATTCGCCCCCGGTGCCTCCCAAAGTTTCCCACCTATTTGTCCCCACTGCGAGGTGACCCCTTGCCGCTTCTCCTAGCACATCTGCACCGTGTCCCCTGCTTCCCCTTGGAATCCTGAAGGCTTGGGAATCAGGGTCTAACCTGCAGCTCTCTAGCGCTCTTGTTGGAGCCTTGCTGGGAACAGCAGTCATTTCTCCTTCCTCTTTTCAGTCAGATGAGAAGACGTGCGAGGATTTAGCAGAAGATGACCGCTACTCGGCACCGCCTGACAGCTCTTTCTCGCCCTTCAGCGAGGATGTCGCCACCTCCCCTTCCTCGCTTTTCATCGGCAGCCTCACCACAGAAGGTAGGGGCAGATGGGGCGAGCAGCTGGGGCAGGGACACCCCCTCCTCAGCACTCACTCCTGAGCGGTCTTTGATGCCTAATGAAGCCAATTAATATCCAAGAAAACGCCGTAACATTCCTGGCTAGGCAGTTGTTGCAGCGCAAGGGCAGGGGTGGCCACAGAAGACAGAGGAAAAGGCAAGGAATGACGGAGGAAGAGGAGCGATGAAGATGCTCTGGCAAGTGGGGCAGCTCCAGCCTTCAAGTGGGAAGAGTTTTAGAGCAGCACCGCAGCCTGAGCTGATGATAGACCAAAACCCTCTATTTCCCAGCGGAGAAACTCCCTAATGCCCTAAGTTAATACCAGAATTAGGGCCTCCTGTTTTTAACATCCTCACCGGCGACTGAGGGCTGTGTGCCTGTCAGTGATACAATCCGGACGCGGGGCTGTCCTCGGCTTCGGAACGGGCTCGTTCCAGCAGGAGAAAGCTCCAAACGGGGACCCGGCTCTCCCTTGGGACACCCCTGTTCGGCAGCTCCATAACCCTATTAACGGCAGGGCTGTCTCCTCGGGTCCTAGCGGCAGGCATCGCTTCAATTTCGCTGCTTAATAGTCCCTAACGCAAACTGCTAATTAGAAGAGATAGAAAGGAACATTAGTAATTGTCCTTCAGCGGCGGGAAGGAGTCGGGCCGGGGGGAGGAACGGAGCGCCCGGCTGACAGAGTTGACTTTGAAAGGAGCAATTAAAGGCAGGGGGAGCCTAACACCACCACTGAGATTATTTTCCAACCCATCGACAATTCTTGGAAGAAGAACAAGAGGCTTTTTGTGACATACTCAAGCACGGAGTCAATTTGTAATCTCGGAAGGAAACAAAGCAGCCGGCTGCATCGGGCAGCGAGCTTTGTGTGGAGGATGCCGCTCGGGAACCAGTGGAGCAAAGGAACTGGAGCTGTTGGAGGACGTGTCCGAGCAGCAGGGCACCTAGGAAGAGCCTTCGTCGAGCAGCAAAAGCCATGGATTGGGCTTGCAGCTGGATTCTCAAGAGCTCCGTTGCGGTGAGCTCTCACAGAGAATAAAGCCTCGTACAATAAAGCCTGGTGCTTGCAGAGTCCGATGAAGAATGGCTTTGGAGTCTGTGCCCCCCATGGAAGACAGCTGTGAATTCCCCTTGATTTATTTGGGGTAAATCCAGTATTAGCAGCGTGCTTCAGCAACTGCCGTAGTCTGAACATAGACACCCACAAGGTTGGGGCCCCATCCAGCATCCATTTATCATTCTGTGTTGCACACTGGGCCTATTAATGACTGATTTCGACAGATAGTTGGGCTTCAGGTGCCTCATTTGCAAAGAAACCCAGAAATTGCTGTCACTCCTGTTTTGCTTTCTGGGTGCCTTTCTCCATCAAACTGAGAGGTGAGATTGCCACCGATGGTATAAGCATCATGCAGAGCAGTGTGTCCTATCCAAGGCCGTCTGTTATGCAGGAACAACTGAGCGGGGCAAGAACAGAGAATAGAGTAGAAGTTTAAGTCATTTTTCCCCCATTTTGTGCTTTCAGATGATACAAAGCTCCATCAGTATGCAGCAGGCGATGGTAAGCCCTTAATCTTCTCTTTGCCTGTTCACATCCTTCCTAAGTGAGAACATGTTACGCTGAAATCAAATGTGTCGGGGAGTTGTGATCAGAGCGCGCCGGAGAGACTGAGACTGAAGGATGCAATCAAGACAAAAATCCTTTGTCCTCACCCTGATTAATACCAGCTCAGCCTGTGAAAAGTGAGACCAATCTGTTCCAGCCTGATGCTGGTTTTCTGCTTTTGCCACCTTCTCAGACTTGACAGGTGAACTAAGATGATACGTTTTTGTCTTTCCGATGCCATTCTCCTTCTTTGCATAGTTGCAAAGTCTTGCTGCTGCTTTTGAGTTCCCCTGCTATGCCAAAGAGCAGCGTAAAAGCCAAATATAAAAAGTGTCCTCTGTTTTTTTCCACCTCTGTTCTAGCAAATCCCTTCTCAATCGGAGCGAATCAGCCCCAAGGACAGAGAAGGGAACTGTTACCACAGTGCTCTTGCTCATTCCAGAACATGGGCAGGATCTGAGCACTTCTGTCTCCGGTGTCACGTTCCCAAGCACTGCGGGCAAATGCAAACCACGAGCCCATGCCTCTTAGCTGAAAGCAGCTCCCAGCAGTTAAACTGGCTGAACTGGGCATGGGAGCAGTTCCTCTGCAGGCAGAGGGGCTTTGAAATCCACGACCTGCCCCGTTTCAGCCAAATTGCTCCCCAAATGCCTGGCAATGTCGCTGTTAATATATGCTGTATACGCCCTCTGTAGCTCTGTGCGATTGAATATTCATAGCCAAGGAATGAAGGCAAGCTGGAGGGCTGTGGGCAAGGCGTGCTAAGGACACACTCAGCATATGGCTAATGGCTTTCTACCCGACTGAGCATCCTATATATAAAGAATATAGATGCAGGGGGCGGGAGGGGTGGTTGCTGGGTGGTATTTGTTTCATCTTCTTTTAAACCAGCCATTGACACTGTCTGATGCTGCAGTTCGAACAATAAATTCCGGGCAAGAGCTTACTTCACGTGAATTATTTTTAGGCGTTATTTAGGGATGATATTCCAAGATGTCATGTGTGTGTGATGCTCCTCGTGGGCCTAGCTCACTTACTCACCTCTTGAGGTAGCCAGCAGTGGGTGAATTTGCTCGGTGCTTCATGCAGGACTCTAAAGAGAGAAAGAGAGAAGAAAAAGCTTGTTGTTTCTGTCCTTCCTTTTACCAAGACCTCTGTGATTCCGGCCTTAGCAGAATCCTCTCTTTGCAGGTGTGGGAAGCAGCCTCAACTCGAAGCAGGCAGGAACCCCCATTCACACGGGCACGATTGTGGGGATCGTGCTGGCCGTGCTGCTCATTGCCACTATTATCCTTGCTGGGATTTATATCAACAGCCATCCCACGTCAAATGCCGCCCTGTTCTTCATTGAGGTGAGCGGAGAGCCTTATCACAGGCCATTTCCTCTCCCTCTGCTACCATCAGCAACAACATCAGCTTGCAGTTGGTTGCTGGTGGTGTTTTAAGCCTCCTGGCTCTTCCTCCTCCACCCACATTTCATGTTGCACTCTTTCATACGCTGCCTTTCACGTGCTGCCTTTCCCCCCGTGCCACGGCAGCCTCTTCCACACGCACACAGCTTGGCTGGAGGGCTCGGTCGGAGCTACGGGATAATTGAAATTGCTGCCTCTTGAATTGCCCAGCTGGATTTGCTTGACTAAAATTGTCAGAGTTAACTGATAGATGTTACGCCATCAGCTCATTTGTAAGCGGGGGTGTGAATGCTCTAAATGCAAGGTTTTAATTCTCAGAAAGACGGGGGGTCTGACAATCTCCATCTGCTGCTAAGAGCCCAAAGGCTGCTTGCCCAAAGGCAGGCAGAATCGGGCTGAATCCTGGCACGGGAACCGCTGTGGAGGGAGGCAGCAACATGTGGCCTTCAGCCTTTCCCTGTCGCGCTCTGGCTTTTTCCTACCGCACTCGTCTTCCCTCCATCTGTCTATTTGAAGAGCCAGGCTTCAGCGAATTGATCTGGATTGATCTATCTGGCCCCTATCAGTTCAGTACCTGAACAACTCGCAATATTTAATGCATCTCTCTTCCCTGTTTTGCTGCTAAAGAGGAGAGCCACGGAGAGATGGTTTGTCTGGGGTGACCCAGGAAGCCAGGGGCCGAGCTTGGCTGTTAAGCCAGGCACAGGCCATCCTTGTTCCAAGACTGACCTGAGAAGTCACTTCCAGTTTCCGCTTCCTCCTGCTCCTCCTTTTAACCTTATTAGGGGGCCAGTTCAGTGAGGTTGATGCATTGTAATGCTCTTTAAGCATGAAGTGGTTTTATTAATAAAACGTTGAGCTGTCACAAAGACAGCACTGTGGGTTTTTTCTGTTTCAGGACTGGGTTTCAAACTTCCCAGCTGGCTCAGAGTGAAAGGCTCTGTCAGAGCTTCTAATGGATCTTTGTTTCTGTCCACAGCGAAGGCCACACCACTGGCCTGCCATGAAATTCCGGAATCAGACCAACCGTGCAACGTACTCCGAGGTGGAGCCCGGCGGGCACGAGAAGGAGGGCTTTGTAGAGGCAGAGCAGTGCTGAGCGCTTCCTCCCCTGCGTCCTCCACGTCCCGCCGCTCAAGCGCCGGAGTCTTCGGCTATTCTCTTGCAAAGTCTTTCCCCTGTTGGAAAAGAAAGAGCGACTGGAAGAAAATGACCCCTCAGAGCATGGAGAAGAATGAGTGAGGGCAAGGTGAGGACGTCGCTTGTCTGGATTGCTCAGGAGCCAGCAGCGCCTCAAGCAAAGGCAGCAAGTTGTGACCTCGGATTCTGCCTGGAGTCTAGCACCAAAGCGCTGGATGTGTCGGGAGAAGGGAAATCTTACCCATTTTAAGGACAAAGCCCTACGGAAGATTCACCTGCAGGTTATCTGTTAACAAATGGCTTTGAAGCACTTTCTAGCATCTAATTGTGTTGCTAAATTACTGACCATGACCCTTAACCCAAAGGAGTCAGAGGGTGAAAAATCTTAGATTCCTTTGGCACTGCCACTAATCCAGCAGGAACAGAACAGCTTTCAATGAGAGGGGCTGGAGATAGAGCACTATCAAAAGCAGTGTTCTCCCAAGGGTTAGATCCTGAAGTAAATCCAAGCTCTATTTTATGGGAATTTCACATAAATAAAGAATGAAGGCATACAAGCCACGGTACGGTTCAAAATCTACAATAAAGTGATAAAGTGACGTTAACACCGTAGTGTTTAAAACTCACTAAAGTCAGTGGATATTTGATGACCTCTATAGTAGACTCCTGGTCCGGATTTGTACTGATATGATGATTCCACGATCCGAGCCTCCTTAAGGACTTCAATGCTAGACCTCTCAGGGTTTTCTATAATCAGAATTAATGCCTATGGTTCAGAAAGATCCTATCCTACTTCCAGAGACACTGGCTGGTGCAGGATTAGGCCCTAAGCTGAGGAAAGTTTGTATTAAACAAAAACATAGACAGTGTCCAAGCGTAAGGCCAAGTTTTCCTTCCCCCACCAAATCAAAAATGGTGTGGGCTGTGTGGATTTTTTTCTGTTCATTTTTAAATCCTTCTCGATCCTCAGTTATTTATTCTCATATCATGTTTGGTACGTGTTTTATCCACTGGCTGGTTCAGCTGTCACTGAGAATGATTACTGCCAAAGGCAGGGTCTGTCTAATTAAGGTTTTCCTTCTCATCTGCTGAATTTATATAGCGTTTGAAGATAAATATGGATGCTCCGTGGCATTTAGACCCCAGATTATACTTCCTCACACATAGTCCGTAGGGAGATTTTGGCTGCATCTTCTTATGGCCTAAAGACACCAAAACACTCAAAGAGGGCAAGTCAGCCTGAGTTGTGCCAAGGTGCTGTGGCCCACACAGTCTCTCTTTGGAGATATTTTGAAGATAAACATTATTCCTAAGTAAAGCTTTCAGCTGCCAGCTTGCTTCCTCCCCGTTTCCCTCAAGTAGGATGAATTCCAAAGCACCCTGCCATTTAGGTTTTGCTTCAGATCCAATCTGCTTTGAAAGGGTTATAAACAGGTGGGGAAGTTTCTCCCTATTTAAATGCTTTCCAATAATGACCTGGGTTTGACTATTATTCTTAACGCTCCTAGCCAGGTTTTTAGGGTATTTCTCCTCCCGTCTTACCCGCTGACAATACCAGTCAAGGTCCGACAATTGCAAAATGCTGCCAAGTTAATAAAGTTGATGAATAAAAATAAAGAGTAGACAGGCTCTTGTTTGGGTGTCTAGGAGAAGTTTTGTCCCCCTTCTACTGAAGGGTAGGGTTAGGGAGAGCTCAGGGTTAGGCAGAGCACAACGTTCACAGCTCGGAGTCATAAACCAGCTCTGTGGTGGGATAGATCACTGATATTGATCTATCTGCCTGTAGTCCCGTGTGGACCCTGAGCCGGGTATTTTCAACCCCCAGTCCCAGCAGAACCCATGAGGGACCTGCTCAGGAGCTGCCTCTGCTCCTGAGCCACTTCCAGGCTGTGTCTTAAGTGGGGAAAAATAAAACCGGTCCTACCTTTCATGGGGAGGTCTAGCTCGTGTTCACATGTGGGAGGCCAGCGCACCAGCAGAGCAATCTTCTCTGGATCTTCTTCGCACGGGACTTGGTTGGGGAAGACGGTTCTGGTGCTGATGTCTAGAAGAAAGACTAAAACTACCTTTACCACCACCAAGTACTGCTCTAATATCGAAGCAAACGGTGGAGATGAGTCTGGGCTCAATTATGAGGCTTAATGCTGGCTACAATAATTACAATGCAGCGGAATCAATACTCCTGTCCCATCTGTGCAACACCGTTGGCTTCAAGGTGCCGGTTCATCTTGCTAGTCTCGAGTGTCAGAGCAGGAACACAGCTCTGCCATAAAACGGGCTGAATTCTGCTTCTAATCGTGTGGCTTCCGCGGCCAAACACTCAAGTTTTCCTTTAGAGTCAGATGAACGGATCATCCGGGCTTCCTTCCAAGCCAACCGTCTCATGCACGTGTGGATATTGATTGCCCGGTGTGTTTTATAGCTCTAAATGGGGCTGTTGGCTGGGCTCAGCCCAACAAAGCTCGGGGTTAAGCCCCTGCTTTGCTGACATCAAGGGGAGCAGGACCCAGCTCAGCTACTTTCTCTTAATAACTAAATGCCTCCTTTCCATATACTTGAATTTACAGCACAGTTGGACTATTGGGGGGGGAACTAAAGGCACTTTAACTGTCTTTTAATGCCAAGTATTTACTATGGATTATCTGCATGGAATACA
>VZSG01001452.1:1314-42728 GCA_013398315.1 Nothoprocta pentlandii | reverse complement strand
GGGGGGGGGGAGCGGAGAGGGGAGGAAAAGGCGGGAAAGCCGAGGTGATTGAAACTAATTATTACCAATAAATTAGCGCAAGCCCCCGGGGGAGGGGAATCCACAGCTCACCGCTACTGAAATAAAATGTTTCCCTCGGCCATGTTAATTTCTTCCTGCGGAGAAAGTACTCTGCTACTTTTCATACTACTGCTCCTGGCCCCATTGATAACTAGAGCCCTGAGCAGCGTTTGTCCCAGGTTTATTTACTAACATCCCTGCTGCAACTAAAACACCCCCACACCTGTGTGCCTGGGTGTAAATATCTGCTTAGATGGGTATACCCAGGCCCTTGCCTTAAGCCAAATACAATAGGTAAAAGAAACCTGACTGAAATATATGCTCTAAATCAATTACAGCTAATTTGTGCCATTTTTGGAATGTTTTCTTTTCTTTTTAAAGGGATATATCCAACATGTTTGTCCCCGGAGACGGCCAGGTCTGTTTGCGCCCCCCACTTCCGCCGCTGCCTCCGTTTCTCTCAGAGGCCGCCGGGCCGTACCCGGGCTGCGGCTTATTTGCAGACAAGTAATTTCCATGAGGTAAAACGGCGCTTAAAAAGTGTTTCCTGTAAGTAAAAAACGGTTTCCTGTAAGCAGGTATTGGCTTCTGTTAACTGGAGGTGGATTTGGAGCGTCAGGGCCCTGTGTTTTTGGTGAGCGGGGCCACAAAGGGCGGATTCGAGCCTGTCTCGTGCCTCAGCCTGAAGGCCGGTTGCCACCCGGCTGATCCCGACCCAAAACACACACGTTGCCAGGCAGTTTGTGAGGAAACTCTACAGACTTTGTCTGGCAGAGCCAGCAAGTACACAGGGAGGATAAATCTGACCCAAAAACGCAGCGAAAAGGGCCAACATAGCCAGCCTGTCGCCCGCGGCACCCGGGATGCTCCAGGCCACGCTTTGAGCACTTGTGTTTTTCCACACCTATTTACCAAGAAAAATAGAAAATTTGGGCTGAGTCAATGTTTGCAGTAGCTTGTTTGGGGTTATTTGTGACCAGGCAGGGAAACAGAAAGGTGCCAAGCGGGTAAACAACCTTTTGTAAGGGATGTTTGTCAAAATGCTAATGCTCAGAAAAATACCTGGCCAGGACAAAAGGGCATTCACTGCTGAGAATTCACCAGCTGTTTAAAGACACAATAAATGTTCTAGAGAAGGTTGAAAGTCAATACTTTCTGCCTTGCAAACAAATTAGCTTATAGTAACAAATAAGATGACTGTTCTAGGCCAGTACTGTGCATTTATCATGGTAAATATTTAACATTTACCTCTCAATCTTCCAGTCGCAATTAAGCAGTTCTCCAAATACGTGGAGTCCCGGCAGCAGAGGCTGAGGACTGAAGGTGCTGCGACCATCACCACGTCCTGGTTCAAATCCCTAGGAAACACGAAACTCGTTGAGTCGAAGAGGAAGCAAACGTGAGCTTTGGGTCATGGCTCTAAGCTTTGCCATTTTCCCCCCTGAAGCCTTCTGCACTTGCTCGTTTTCTGTTTACACTAATTTTACCTAGCTCTGCCCTAAGTTAAAATAATCATCACTTCAACTCCAATTCCATTGAAAAGAAGCAGACTGGCTTTGGCTGAGTACTTCTGAAAACATCCCCTCCTCCTCTTTAAAATTGAAATATTGATATATTCCCCTCCTCCTCTTTAAAGCGTAACTGCAGAGCCAAGGTTAAGGCTTTCAAAAACACTCAAAGATGCCATAAAATTAGAGTGGCTTTAGGAGGATTGTTCTCTAAGGGAAGCTGGAGGAAACAGAAAGTATTGTAGGATTGCTGCTTTATTTCTAAAGCACAAATCAGAAAAAAAATGTAAAGGATTTGATCTAACCTAAACACATTTTAGTAGTGCTCTGTTTTAAACACAAATTGAACTGCTTTGCACTTTACATGCAAAATAAGGCATAAAACTTCCACAGAATCCAGACTGTGCTTTCTTTGCTTTTAAGAGAGAACTCTTCATATAATTATGGCTTTATGGGCAATTTCTTGATTGTTCTTAAAGATGCTACCACTGTTTTCCATCTAGCGGGGTAAAAGCCCAATGAAACAGTAATTTTAGAAGTAGTTACCTCTGCTCACAAGCCTTGTGAGAGGCCAAACCATGAGCTTCTTTAGCTAGCTAGATTTATATCATAATTAAATGTTAAGTGCTTTCAACAGAGCATGACTTTCTCCCATTCACGACACAAACTCTAGCCGGCACACAAGCACAAGTCAGCCAGACCCATTTGTTAGATTATAATGAAGTGTCCCATAGTCTTTTAGTTGTCAGTATAAACAGAGCTTCCATTGTAGACATGGTAATTTTGCTACATCATGAGAAAAAAAAAAAAGGGAATTAGAGAGGTCTGCCTTGCCTGCTTTAGCTATCAATATAAAGGATGTTTGGAACTTGTTTTCTGTAATTTTTATAAATTTTCATTCTTTGAAACAATGCAGTCTATTCTCTGGGCATATTTCCCATTGATGGTAACTGGGATATTTTGCTGTAGTTTGGACGTTTTCCAGTTATGTGACTACCAGTGCTGCCAGCTCTTGAAATTATACTGCAATGTTCATTCTTCTTGGTCATTTCCCTGAAGCTTCAGCTGCTGAAATCAAGGAGAGTGTGAAAAAAAGAGCTCAGATAAAAAAAAAAAGAAAAAGAAGGAAAGAAAAAAGAGGCAGAGAGTTACTAGTTCTCATTGTTGCTTGACAATGTGAATTGCACTTATTCCAGAGGCTCAGAAACCAGAAGGCAAATGAAAATAACATATTATTAATCATTTAAAAGTCATTGCTTTTCAGGCATTCATGATTTTAAGAACACATGGATCACTGATTTTTTTTTTTTTAGATGGCACTGCTGTATCATTATTTGCACATTTAGACATTATAGAGAATTGAGCTATATATCATTTTAAATGCTGCAGAAATAAATAGCTTGTACCATCATTATGTTATTTTTAATCTTATTTTTGTGTGGTATTGAAGCATACACATAAGTCATTATTACTCTATGTCAATCAAGTAATATTCCAATCATTTCAATAACATTCTTATTACATTTTCATATTCTCTTAAATAATTCATGTAACAAGGCAAGAGAACACTATTGACTACAGCATTGAATAGACCTTCTGAAGAGTATCCTTTTACTCGGAACCATTCCTAACTTTCTGAAGTCATGCTCTGTACCTCACTGATTTCACCTTCTTTTTCTCCTCCTCTAAGATCATATCTGGATATTTTCTTCTCTCAGACACGAATTAGAAATGGATAGAGTAAATTACATGTTATACCATTAAATTCAAACTAAAATATACCTTTTGTACATGGCAAAATTTTCACTCTCCTCTGCTGTGTCTGCAACGAAGTCAATACTTTCCTCCTCCTCAAAAAAATATCTTCTATATTTTGTTTCCAGGACAGATTTTGGGGACTAACAGAACGATGACATCCACTGTAAGGACCAACTACTCCTTGATCCCCAGTCGCAAATCCAGGCGCAATAATCATCGTTCCAAACAGTGCTGCAACATCTTGGACACAGATTCCCAGTCTCTGTCAACACTTGGGTATTTTAAAACATTGCCATTAGAGATCTTTCAAATGATGTTGGATTATCTCTCAGGTGAGAATGTGGAAGAATGGTATTAATGCCAGAATAGGAAAGTTACTGCCAAAATTTTCCACGTAGAAAGAACATTTTTTTATCTAAAATGTTCTGCCATTTTGCTAGCTGAAGATATTATGTGACTTACTCTCTGAATTTTCAGTTTGGATGTATGAAGAGCCTTGTGATCAAGAAATAAATGGCAATTACAGACCACCTGAAGAGTGCCTTTTGCCTGTTACGTATAAAGAACATTTCTTAGATCTGTGTATCTCTAGTTATCGCAATCTGTTGGCAAAGACCATAGCTAAGTTTTGTTTTATTCATAAATCTTATTTCCTTTGGAATAAGATATAATGAAGTTATTGCGTACTGATTAGCATTTTGCTTGCAGTAAAGATTTACAACTGTACTGGGTTTTGCTTTTTCAGTGAAGGATATCAGCATGCTGAGCATGGTGTCGAAAACCATCAGCAACCGCCTAATTAATTACATCTCAACCCCATCAGGAAACCGAAGGCTTTTATTGCAAGACTTTCATAACCTTGAGATACCTGGGAAGAAAGAAGGAGCCAGTATATTAGCGCACTACAGATCTCTAGGTGATTTTTTTTTTAATGCAAATGGTAACAATTACAGGAGGACCCTACTCGCTTAAAAGGATTCTTCTGTGATATGCATTGATTCATGATGGTAGAATATTGAAAATATCATCCAAATCATTTCTGCCACTCCCGCAAAGTGATGTTCCTTCCCAAGCCAAATATTTCACTCACATACCATTAACTGGGGGAAAAAAAAATAACTGAAATGGTTCCAAAACTCTAAGCTATATACAAAATAATGTATGTTCTGCCTCCTCCATATATATATATATATTGTTTTAATATTAATCAGTAAGCAGGGATTGGGCGGAGGAACAGCATTACACAGGAGAGCCATCCGTTCTCTGTATGAGGTGTTTCCAAATTTAGCTTCTTTGGACACCACCACTGGAAACTGTGGCAAAACCCAAGCCTCCTAGGCCCCTACAGTAGCCGAAGGAATTTGGCTGTTCAGACTGCCTTCGTGTGTCATTCAGAGCAGCTCACATTCCTCAGTCTGGGAAACTCAGCTGCAGCACTTCAATCCAACCTCATTGTAAAATAACCCGTAACCATTGCCATCAGAACGCTCCTCCGATGGCCCGCTCGAGATGCGCTGCAGATTCCATTCCATTTCTTAGAAAAGTATGCTCAGCACAAAAAGGTGTTCTCACTTGTCCCTGATCAGCATTCTCCTCCACAGCCCTGTATCAGAGTTCATAGGCTGAAGCGGGCATGAAAAGTACTTTTTTCCTCTCACCCTTAGCTTAAGGATGAAGGACAACCTAAAAATACCCGCAGTCCTGTCTTGGTGAGCTGGGTGCTACCCAGACTCCTGCTAGGTGGAAAGATTCCCTTTATCTTTCTTTCAGCTGCTCACTTCTCTCTGGCATTTACATAACAGCAGCCTATGTCAAAATGCTGTAGCATTGATCACAATTAAGAGCACTCTATACCCTCATATTAAAAGTTGCTTGCTCTTTAATTTTTGTGCTAACTTTAAAGAGACATTGATTTTATTCATTGCATCACTCCAAAATGATGCATTCTTTCTTACACATCTCAAACACTCATTTTTCTATCAGAGAAACAAATTAAATTAAAACCTAATTGAATCCATACCAGTTGAACCTTACCTAGCTTATTAAAAAAAAAAAAAAAAAAAGTGTATTTGACAGAGAAATAAAAGGATGTCAAAGTTAGCTTCAGCATGATAAGTAATGTGGTGGAAGCTGTTTCGGCTTAAGACCTCTCATGGTAAGCAATCTATGTAGGTTTTGAGGTATCTAAAAAATAACTAAAAATTATAATTTTTTTAAGTGAAGCTTGAAAGCCTAAAATTGGGTGAAAATGGCTTGGGCATTGTTATTTAACTGTAGCTCAATGAACTCATCACTGTAATAGGGCTAGTAATGAAGACATAAAGATTTCACATAAAGATCACTGGCAATATCCATCTTATCAGTGGAAGGCTCAAGAGAATGTTTTTGTTAAGAGGTCAGTTGCAAAATTAATATTTACTTTACAGCAGAAAAGACTGGCTTGAATGGGAAAAATCCATTTCTGTTCAGAGAGCCTGAGCAGGGCCTGTAAGTTGCATAAATCTCCCTTAAACTCAGGAGGGGTCTGGCTCCAGTCAAGCAATAGCAAAATCTTCCAGTACTTGAAATAAATTCAGAATTTCAGTCATTGCTTAAGATGATCTCAAAATATAGATTATAGCAGTAACGCCCTCTAGCACAGGGGGCATTTTATTAAACAAAAATAGCAGCAGTACTTCTTGGTCAGGCTTTTTTTAAATCAATAATAATTTTCCCCAGAACAGTGGCCGTTTTCTTACTTGCAGCTACACAATCTCAGCAGGCTCAGCTATTCTTTGGGGAAGTTCTCTCCCAGGCCTAGTCCAGTCAATAGAAAATTGACTTGACTGAGCTTTGAATCCTATCCTAGGCTGATAAATAAATTACATCTGTCACGCAAGAATGTTAACATACTTCTAAATAAGGAAAGAGTCGATTTAGAACCACAATAAACATATAAAGTACTTTTTGACACTGGAGAGGTTGCATGTTTTTTGAGAGACTAACAACTCAAAAATGTGCTTTTCGGAGGAATTCTGCATCAATTAACAAATAAGGCACATATTTTACTGTGACACATGTTTTTGAAGATCAGGCTGTTTAACCCATTTCTTGTCGGTAGTTTAGAAAACAAAATGCTGCTGCTAACAACCAGCTGTTCCGCAGTATAATGAACTCCAGACTTTGACATCCTAAGCACATACCATTTCAGTCTTGTATAGGAAAATAATTTTACCTCCTAGCTATGCTTTACATTAACACAGCTCAGATTTTTTTCTGAGATTTTTTTTCTGAGCATGTGGTCAACTTGGAAAAATTTTGGAAGCTCAGCTTTCCATGATGTCAGGGAAAAAACAGAGTTCCCTGGGGTACTGTAAAGAGAGGTGTAGCAAGTAACATTTATTTCCAATATTTTCAACAGCTGTAATTCTAAAAGCAGTATAGTAATTTTAAAAGTTCCAACGGTGACTAATAGGGACTTTAAAACAATGCAAAATGACAGTTATGGCCTATGAAACAAATACTCAGGCACAAGATTTCTGTTGTTAAAGGTGTCCCTGTTGCAAAAGCTTCACCAAGGTCTGGCTTGCTGCCCTGTGCTCTCCATTTTGCCTTTGCAATAACAGCATTTTCTCATTAGTGTGTGCATGTATGTGTACGAGGTATATGCGGATTATGCAATGTATCTGCAGTAACATACATGCCACATGTATACTCAGTTGCATATATATTCATTTTATTCACAGGATTGTTGCTGAAGAGATGCACGCTTCTTTTGCCTACAAAAGACAGGCTGAAGTACATACACAAGATACTTGCAGAAGTAAGTTCATGTTCCTCTCACTAGTGTTTTGAGCTGTCACTGCAACTTACAGTGCCTCTCTATAAGGCAAACCTGTTAGTGGAATTACGTCTTTTATCCCTTAATTCCCTAATAAGGGAATTATGTCCCTTTTCTGGAGGGCATTACTGTAATGCAATGAATTTATTGATTTGAAATCAGTGCCCTCTC
Source organism: Nothoprocta pentlandii (assembly GCA_013398315.1). NCBI lineage: Eukaryota > Metazoa > Chordata > Aves > Tinamiformes > Tinamidae > Nothoprocta > Nothoprocta pentlandii. The sequence goes on along the minus strand of VZSG01001452.1, from coordinate 35,411 downwards.
ATTAAACTTAAAAGGCCAAAGACAACGTATTAAACACAAGGTTGTTCTTCCATCAAGATTTTTCCCTGACTGAAATAACTGCTGACTGAACTAGTTCCTACGTTCCCCTTCTGCCACCCCTTAGCAGATCATTCACTCTCCCCCTGGATCTTCTTGGGGCTAAAATGTTTTTGGTGAAGCTGCATGATGAGCTTCATTGTCGAGGAGGGAAATAACTTTGGTGGCAAGGGTTGTCGAGTCCATTTCCTTACATCGCTCAACACAAAACCCTTTTTCCCCTGACCAAGATATCTCAGCTGGGTTCATAAACTAAACTGCTTCTCCCAGAAAACATCTTCCCCTTATTTCCTAAGATTAGAGATTTTCATCTTTTCTTCAGTTCAAGGACTACTAGAAGTTCTGTAGCAGAAGAGAACAATTCTGTAGGAAGTTTTTGTCTCCTGAAAAGAGGCTTCATTTTCTTAACTAGTTTTTATACACCTTTTTAAAGTAGTCCTTCTCAACACCTCTAATCAGTATTGATGAACACAAGCAATATAGTCAATTTTCAATCAAAGGAATTAGTTTCTGGTGAGTTACGATAAGTTAGCAGTATTTTGTGCTTGCAGGTTTCCTGTTTTAAATTTAATGGTTGTCCAAGTCCTCTGCATTGTTTGGGATTACAGTGCTATGGGATGTTTTTACAGGTACAGTATCTTTCTGAGGAGAAGGCAAGTATCACAAATAAAAAAGAAAATTAAGTTAGTCTTATAAGCAGCACTTCAACAGCTAGTCTTTTAAAGAAGATTGCAGATTAGGGTAATTCTTGTACAACTTAATTCTTTGAGAAGAAACAAATATCCTGGTTTTGCAAGGTACTTAGAAATATAATGTTTTGAGCCTTGAAAATAAAAGGTATTTATTTATTCAGTTCTCTGAATTTCCTTTCTCGCTGTTAAGGCTGACGAGCTGACTCCTGAGAATTCTTTGGTCTGCGTTTTACTATCAACCAGTCTGGATTTGGATAAACAATTTATTATCTCAATTGACATGGGAAATGGGATCATTTTGTTACACAGTTTCAGATTCACAAACCTAGAGCAGTGACTGCTTATAAGTAAACGGATATAAATGTCCTATGCTGGAAAAAATATGCTAGCTTGTAAAAATTAAAGAATTTAAAAAATCCCAAAGTCAAAAGAATCAGTTCACCAATCTACTGAACATTTACTATAATGACTCCTGTGACTGCAAACATGCAGAAAAAAGACCAAGGGAAAGACAGTCAGACACTATTTGAGATGTTTGACTGGATTTTTAGAGTTGTCATAATAATAGCTATACTTGGGAGTAAATTTTTCATTTTTTTAATGCAAAAATACATTCTGAGGTCCAATCTGTCCATTTTTTCATTGCCTTTGTTTTGTAATCTTCAGATCCTAACAGCAGGCTGGGATGAACTAGAATGCCACCGAGTTTTTAACTTTGTCTGTGAGCTGAGCAATTTGCCCCGCAAAGTACAGACAGTTGTCAGCAGCAGACCGGGTAAATATCAAAGCAGACAAGAGTCCTACAAAACTGATGAACACTTCAGAAAATGGATCTTGGTGACTGCAGACAGAAAGTATCCAGATTTGAGAATGTCTGAGCTCAGCTGAGCTTTATGCCACCCAATCCCTTCCTTATCCATATGCACATTGCTTTAGAATAGCCATTTACTGGATAATACTGGAGCTAAAGCAGGTACTTTGCCTTTACATACTAAAATACACTTTTTCTCCACCAAAAGTGAAGTACTTAAGTACTTCTGTGTTTGATATGTATCCAGCAGTGAGAAGAGTTTCCTTGCAAGGTATTTCTTTTTTAATCTTATTCTATTATCAACCAAGTGCCTATGTATGTGCTAAACAGCAAAATAAACTTGACAGCTCTCTCCTGCTGTACATTCGTGCCAGAGGAATCAATGGGAAAGGAACCAGCATAGAAAAAGTGACGCAGTAAAAAGTTATGCTTAATATTTCTGAAATGCAACACAAATGTGGTACATGCCCTTCAAGAATTTCTCATGTCAGCTAGCCCAGAAATGCCTCTTTCCATGGGACAGGTTCTACATGGCCATATATATACTGCTCTTATATCCATTTATTGACGGAAGAGAAACACAGAGATAAAGGGTCACAGTAAGAAAAACAAAAAAGCAAGCACATAGCTGGGAGCCCTTGAAGACATGCATGGGAATGCTGCAGAGAGGCAGCAGGCACAGATACAACCTACAGTGTGAATTAGTGCAGAATATCCAGAAGAGCAAAAACCAGGCAGCTTCAGCTGAGAGTTAATTAAATCTCCCTAGACAAACTTGGGCTACTTCAGGGATTCTTTTCTCCCTTTTTCTATATTAAAAAGCAAACAAACTCATCATCTGCAACATGCAAGGCTTAATGGATTTATAGTATCTGCCTTCTCTTCATCAGGAAGTGCCCGGAAGCTGGAGCTGCGGATAAGACTGTTCTGTCGCAGTGTTTTGTTGAATCACTGGATTCATCGGAGTGATTCTGCATTTTGGTTGACTCGGATTTTAAAGCCATGGCCCATGGTTAACCAAGCTCGCTTGCTGTATATCCTCTTTGGGCCAGTTTCCTCTCTAGATGGCAAGTAATTTGGTTTTTTTTTTTTTTTAAATTATTTCTTAAGAAAAAAAAAATCCCTTTAGGATGTAGTGTTTTGGAAAACCAAATTCAAATGAAATGTAGTCATGTTATCTAAAAACAAATCCTTCTAAACAAATCCTTCTGCTTAATCAGACTTTACATATACCAATGTACGCACACATGTACATTAAATACAAAGTTTCAATTCCAATGCTCAATAATTAAAATAGGTTTTTCTTAAATCATCTTGGTACAACTACCACTGTCCCTACTAAAGTGACAGATGGGGAAAGATCTCACCTTCACAAAGAAAAATATCTGTTACCTGAATTTCTCACTCTGTTTCTGCTTTTGGGCCCAGTTCTGCACTTTTTTTTTTTTTTTTAATACTTTGTCAATTAATAGCAGTTGTGATTAATGTTACCTAGGACACGTGGTCTGGCAGAAAATGATAGAAGGACCAACAGATGAGACCAGTCTGAAAGGCTTGGCAGATGCCATTAAACTACTGTATGACACAGAAGCTCAAGAATGGACAGCAGACGATGTCATCAGTCTCGTGGATGAGCTGTCAGGTGGGGTTTTGCCTTCATCATTAATCCACAGGATTATTTGGTCGTGTCCTCCAAATCTAGCAATAAGCACATTTCAGACAGGGGGGCAGCTTGCAAAAATGCTTACAGCAGTTGGGGCACAGCTAGAGAAGCTGTTACGCTTGGAAGCTGGGAACGAGGAGGACAGCATTGCTTACAAATTTCGGCTTTTGCCATTAGGAGATATCGTAAGAATCCGTCAGGAGTTCTAAAGGTCAAGCCTTGTGCTACCACAATTATGCAAATATATCCAAGATGCATATAAATCCAAAACACAATATTTGCTCAAAACTAAATTCTACTCAAAGCTGTCCCAACCATTCAAAGTTTGTCTGGAACAAGAGTATAACACCCAAACTACAGAGAGCTATAACCGCATTCCTCACAGGAATTTGTTATTAAATGACATTTCCCCAGACTTGTCTGTGAGTGCCCTTTAGAGAGCATCTCCTCACAGATTCTCTGTTTTATCACCCAAGTTGTCCCCCGGGAGTGGCTCATGGAGAACAACGCTCGACTCCTCATCCTGAGCGGGAACAACATCTGCTTCACTTTCATGGCGAGCAAAGCCGTGAACGGGAGAACGGTTGAGCTGGCGAGACTCGTCGTCTTCCTGGCTTTGGTGAGTACTGCTAGTACTTATTAGAGTCTTCATTACCAAGAGCAAACTATAAGATTTAAATTTGCCTTTTATAGCATCCTCCTCCTCAGCAGGAAGGCATTTAAAATATTTCCTGTGTGTCAGGTCTGCGAGAAGGACCTGTACTGCATGGACTGGGCAGTAAAAATGATGCAGAAGGTCTGCAAAGTTTTCAGCACTCCGGGGGAAAGGAATAACTTCCTGAAGAGCGTGGAGAACGCCTTCGCCCACATGATCATGGACATGCTGCAGTCAGTCCTGTCCGGTGAGTCCCTAGGGCCGGCAGCTTCATTAGGTTTTCACCTTAATCATAGCATGCATCTTTTCAAGGAATGCTAGAGGGGCCGCCTGGTGCAAGGAGGCACCGTTTCTGGGAATAAAAAGGAAAGCAATAAGCGTGAGCTTGGACTAAGGCCTTCCTAGTGCCCTGAAGGGTGAAATCAATGAGCTTTTAAAGTACAGCCCACCTAAGCCCTGGGGCTCAAGGTGCGTTTGGCCCGTCCTTGCGTGCAGCAGCTGCCGGCCGTGTGGCTCAGCTCAACAAGCTGCAGTTGCTCCCTGCCCACAGCTCCTCAGTCTTGGTAAAACCCCTAGATTGACTAGGGCTGCAAGCTGGGGAGGTGAGCAGCCTGCTGGAGACAAGGTTTTGTCTTAAAGCACAATATTCTCGTCTATCTTAGCCAAGCTGCTGAAGCTTTTCCATGGACAAACTGGTGAAGGAGCTCTGAAGTCCCCCACGCTTTCACAGCTGCCCCACCATCAAGTGCAACCGCTACCGAGCGATCAGCCTATGCAGAGGTGATTCAGCCTCTGCCAAAAGCACTGAATAAGTGAGATTTAGGTACAAAGATGTCATTTACTTCCACTAACAGCGTTTCTAATGTTTCTCTTTGCCCTGCTTAGGGGATCGTGATGAAGAGGACAGCAGCTTTTTGAACTTGTTCCATCTTGTGAACGCACAAGCTAATTTCCATAAAGAAGTCCTGTACCTGACCATGAGAAGCAGCACCATTTGATTTTAAGGAAACTTGTTATACACCTGCTGGTGACATCTTCTCCCTTTTCTCCTTTATTTATTTTTTGTTTTAAGAAAAAAAATAACATATTCAAAGTACAGCACAGTTATTTCTTAAATTTCCATTCCACTAAGGGCATTAGAGCAGCTGAATAAGCTTAGGGAACACATTGAGGGACATGGAACAGCAGAGCTCTGCATGTTGAGCTCATCCAAGGCGGTGTCAAGATGGGACAAGGAAGCAGCTTGTGGGTCTTCGGTTTGGGAACATAAACTGTGTCCTTTTCCCACTGGGGATGTTTGCATACACAATAAAAAAATGGCATGGTTTTCATATTTGATGCACAGACACAAATTGAAGAATGTTGTCTTAGTTCAGAACTGAAAGCATTTTGATCTTCTAACTTTGTATTCCCAAGAGAAAACAAGGAGAGGAAAAAAAAGCAGATATAAATAGAGAAACACGACTATTTTTTCCCCTTTACCAGAGGCATCTCTCTTCAACTCTGACATTCTTAGTTCTTGAGCACTGCAATAGAAATGCTTTGTACTCTCAGTTTTGGTAGAAAATTATAATTCCTGAAAGCAATTTAATTGTTTTGATCAAGCAAGGCAAAATTAGTTGCCTTTTCCCCCCCTCTTATTACATATTTAAGCATAAAGCAGAAGAAACTTCCAATCCATCTCACCACCTTGTGTAATACCCAACCTGTTAATATGTATTTGCCTTTGTATGACTTAGCTAAGTTGAAGACACGTTACATGCACATTAGCTAAGATCACTGTGTTATTAAAGTATAAAAACGTTTCCTACCAAAAAGGAGTTTGATTTTCTGATATATTGCATTACCAACAAAAACACATAATACATCCAAAAAATAAAAGTACTTACTTCACTATGCATTGCTAAGAGCACTCTGCTTTTCCCCCAAATGGCTATTTTCTTCATTTCTGCTTCTAAATATATTTATAATTTCTCAGGGCCACATTTCAGCTGCAAGTACCAACACTCAACAGCCTCAGCCATTGGAAGCAGCTGAAGTGGCACCAATTTATCTCAGCTGCCTCCAATGGGGAGCTCCTCATCAGCCAGGAGCCAGGAGCAGCTCTGTGCTGATTCGTGGGCAGCTGGAGCATTGGAAATTCCTGCAATATGTTTTAGCACACGGTTACAGACAGGGTTTGACTGTTGGGAGGGCAGATGCAGGGGAAATGGAAGGATCTTGGTCTTATACCAGTAGATGGCAGAGGCGAAACCTTTCACTGGGGGAAAAGAATAAAAGAGAAAGAAAAAAGGAAGGCGTCTGCTTGCAAATGCTTTTCAAAATCTCCTTTCCTCCCTAGCTGTTCTGCTGGTTGTGTTTAGGAGTGCCCTGCAGCCTGGGAACTGTGCTGTAACTGCTTCCCATTTCCTACCTAGTGCTCCCATTTCCTACCACCGCGGTGTCCGGAGCGGCCGCAGCGCCAGCCCTGCTACCTCAAGCCACCGGGATAAAGAGCTTTGGAGCAGGGAAATGCAGCTGAGGAGCGACCGAGGTGCAACGCTCACGTCCAGCTCATTATCCACCCCTTTCTTCTACGAGCAGCAGTTGCTCCCAGTAAATAATCCACATAAACACAGTGCAGAGGAGCTGGGTGTGGGTGCGCACCCGCTGCGGCAGGTTTCCTGCCGGTGTCCATCTGCTCCCAGCACCCCGGATTTGCAGCACTGAATCGCGGCACCTCACACAGATGCCCTCATGTGAGTGCAGGGAAAAGCGACTTCTTTGATCCACTCGCTGCAATCGGCAGCGGGGAAACGTCGGCTCAGCCGCCGCTGCCTCCCACTCCCAACAGATCCTCGCGGAACGCAGGTTTTACACAGCTGCCAAATGCAAAATATTGGCCATGTTATTAATTATCACTAATAACTGCCGGCTTCTTTACAGGTATAATAGCACGGCTAGTGTTTGCCCTTTGCTTTGGATTGTGTGGCAGAGCCACCGGGCTCCGTATGGCCTTGGAGAGGAGGCGTGAAAATGGTTGGTGCTGCTCGGCGCCCGCTGAGCTTCCACCCGCGCCGCTCGGGGCCGGCGCTCGCCGAGTCACCGCAGACAGCGGCCTCAGAGCCAGGCCAGCACCTGGGCAGCATCGTTAATGTCGGGAAAGCTTCTCCCCAGGGTATTTCCTGCTTCTGGTTTTTGACTGTATTGGGTGCAAGAGGAGCCTCCTCGGCGCGGCCAGTGCCGGTCGTGTCCTGCACCAGAGAACGCGGGGCCCTTGGGTGCAAGGCCCCGGAGCCCCCAGACCCCTCGTCCTGCACCGGCCGTGGGACCCGTGGGAAAAGTCCTTCCCACCCCACAGAACCTCCTCCCGTACGGAAACGTCGCTTTGCCTGCATGGGGAGGAGCTGCTGTCCCTGGGGACCCCCACGTGCAGCTGAGGCCCCCGCGGCCGCGCCAGCCCCCAGCCCCTGTCCCCGCCGCCCAGCAGGGCCCGTCCCCTGCGGCCCCGTGGGGACCGGACCCCCTGGGGAGGCCGCAGCGGGCCGGGCGACAAGAGCAGACGCTTCATGCTCCTCCGGCATCATCCCTCTCTTTATTCCCTTCCCTCCTGGTTGCCCGAGGACTCCGGGTGTTCGGGCGGCTGCGCTCAGCCCCCCGGGCGGGCAGGAAACAGCGCCTGGGGCTGCTCGGCCCGGGCCCCCCTCTTCTCCGTGGCGGTGGCTCCGAAGGGTTAACGCTTTTCCAGAAGGATCCAAGAGAGACGGATCAGGCAGCGGCTGCGGGAGAGAAAGGAGACACTGGGGTGACCAGGGCCTGCCCGGGGGCAGCACAACAACAAGGGCCAAAGGAGGCCCTTGGCCTCCTACCCAGCGATGCCGCCAGCATCCCGGGTTCTCCCCTTCCTCCCTCTCTCCCTGCGGGAACGGGAGGGCCGGGGGAGGCAGAGCGGGAAGGGGCTCACGCCGCCCCCCGGCAGCGGTGCCGGGTCCGGGGCCCCGGTCCACGAACCCCCCCGGGCGCCCTGCCCGCCGGGGAGCACCCAGCCCGCCGGGCTCCCCCGCCTGCCGCGACACGCGCGCAGCCCGAACCAGCGCCGTGGGACGGGCGGAGCGGAGCGGAGCGGAGCGGAGCTCACCCGGCGCGGCGCCGCGCGGCCGCCCGCATCGCGCTACAGCATGTAGATGATGTAGGAGAGAACGACGAGGCCGATGATGGCGAAGAACATGAGGATGAAAATATCCAGCATGGTGGGCGAGGAGGCGCCGGCCCCGGCGCGGAGCCCAGAGCCGCCGGGCGCAGGGGACGCTCCGCGAGGGCCGCCCTCCTCCTCCTCCTCCTCCTCTTCCTCCTCCTCCTCCTCCTCCTGCCCTCCCACGGAGCCGGCTCAGGGTGGAGAGATGATGCCTGAGCTCACGGAGCCGCCTTCCCGTCCCCGTCCCCGTTCCGGGCAGGAGGGGAGCCCAAGGCTCCCGGCGGGATCCCGGCGGGACGGGGCCCGGGTGCCCTGGACGGCCCCGATCCCCTCCTTTCGGCCGCTGCTGCTCCGGGGCAGGCGGGAGGCTGCGGCCCCCGCGGCTTCCCCGGGGCCGAAAGAGCCGCTCCCGCGCGGTGCGAACCGGAGACGGGGACACAGGAGCGGCAGCGAGGGGGTTTCTTCCTTTTGGGCCGATGCCAACAACCCCCTTCCCCGTGGATTTTCAACCCATTGCTCCTTCCGCTGCCCAACGCCGCAATCCCCCCGTGCAGCCCCAGCCGAGCTCCCGGCTCCGTCCCCCGGGTCCGGCCGCCCTCAGCTCCCGCTCCGGCCCTTCCCAGCACAGGGAACACAAACAAACCCAGCACCAGCAGCAGCTAAAAATCATCCTTTTATTTTTCATTGGAGTAAACCAGGAAGAGAAGCGGTTGGTTTGGCTTAGTTTTCTTTTTTCTATTTGATGGTTGGGTTAAAAGGGCCAAATCACCCGTTCTCCAGGGGCGCTCGGCCCCGTGGCAAGCAAGATGCGAGGACAAATCCCAATCGATCGACTGATTCCCAAGAAAACAACCGTTTGAAGCTCAGCACCGAAATGCAACCAGGGAAGCTAAAATGGACGAGGTTTATCTTACACGTGATGAGAAGCAATTTAGCTCTTTTTTTTTTTTTTTTAAACTTTTTATTTATTTACTTCTTTTAAATACAGGTTTAGGTGCTTTTCAGCTATGAAAAAAAGGCAAAAAAGTGCATAAGTCAAGAGAAAAGGCAGAAATAAGCAGTAAGAGGTTTGTTTCCCACAGCGGGAGAGAAAGGGCAAGGCATGAGAGGGGGAGACTGAGGACAATGGTTTCAAGGTAGCATTAAAAAAAGGTCCGTATACCAAAATGTAACTGCCTGTGCTATTTGGTCCATTACAAAATGAATTATTCACATTGATGCTCCCACCCACCCCCCTCGATCCCAGACAAGAACGTGATTAAGAGCAGGATTAGCAGGGGGAGACGCAGCCCCAGCCCCCCCGCCTCCTGCTCTTGTGCTCCCTGGTTTTAGCACCGACTGACTGGGATTCCCATCCTGGCCAGGCTGCTCCGGGCTTCCCGCTGGGAAAGGAGCCGGGGGCAGGATGGGGCACCCAGAGCTTTCCAGTTAGAGCTGCCCCTGCCCGTCCCGCTGCGGGAGCCGCAGCCTGGAGGGGCAGGAGGGCACCGGGATGCCCGGGACGGCCTTTCAGAGCGCGGTCGCAATGTGGACGGTCCCAAGTCGGCCACAAAAGCCACCGCCGCCGGGGACCGCGGTCCTGCTCCCTGTGCCCCGTCCCCAGCGGGAGGCCGGAGTGGAGCGGGCTCCGGATCACAGTGATCCCTCCCGGACCCGGGATTTCCGCAGGGCTCCGGCGGGACAGGGCCGGCTGGCAGCCCAAGCCGAGGGAGAGGAGACAAGAGCCGCTTGCAGGGCTGTCCGGAGCAGCGGCTCTGAAGCTCAAGAAGTAAAAGATTCTGTTTATGATTTTAACCGTGAATTGTTCTGCTTTGTAATGTTTTAAAGACTAAAAAGAGCGGAGACTGAATGGAAACATGGAACGGGACAGGGGATGGGGGAAGCGCCCGGCTGAGCCGGCGGCGCGGGGCAGACGCTGCCGGCTCCTGCCTCCCCGCAGCCCCGGGCAGCCCTTGGGACAACCCCCCCCGGCCGCATCCGCACGGAGCTCCCGGTGGGAGCCCCGCTCCTCCTTCCCCCTGCTCTTGCCCCGTCCTGGCCCTGCCCTGCACGAGGTAGGAGAGTTTGGTCCCAAGAGCCGCCCGGCTCCTCCCTGGGCGCACGATCCCAGCCAGGAAAGGGCCGGGACCCGGCTGGGGGGGCCGCAGCCCCCCGGGAGGGCTGGTGAGGAGGAGGAGGGCGAAGGAGCAAGCAAAGCTACGGGGTTGGGTGTCTGGAGCCACCAACATCCCACGTGGCCAGAGCTCCCTCGGTCCCCACGGAGCTACAGGACAGAGCGAGATTGGCGAGAGAAACCGGAGGCGCTGCAGGAACAGGAAGGAACCGAGGCGGCGGGACACGGCTCCGGCGGGACACGGCGGGCAAGGGGCGCTGGGCGAGGGAGCCGCGCGCGGGGCGGCTCAGATGGCCTCCACGTAGTTGGCGGGGAGCATGCCCGTGTCCCCCGTGCGCTCCACCGTGCCGTACATCCACCCGTCGTCGATCTGCTGCACGTTGATGATGGTGTCGCCGTCCTGGAAGGAGACCTCGTCCTCGTCGGCCGCGTTGTAGTCGTAGACGGCGCGGAAGCGCTTCTGCACGGAGAGAGGGCTCAGAGCGAGGCAGGGAACCCGGCCGGAAGCCGGGAAGGTCGCGGTGGCACCGGCGCCCGAGGCGGGCGCAGCTCCCGCGCGGTGCCAGGGCCGCTCTACTCACCCCTGCTGCGGACGGGGCGCCGCGCTGCGTGGAGGCCGGCGCCGCGGGCTCCTTGTAGCCGTAGGACTGAGACGGCGGCTGCTGCTGCTGGTAGACTGCGAGGGCAAGAGGGGCCCGTGAGCCGGAGCTGCCGCGCGCTGGGAGTCCCCGCGGCAGAGGGGAGCGCGGGGCGCCCGCGTCACCCCCGGCGCAGGGGCTGCTGCAGCTGCAACGTGCAGCCCTGCCGGCGGGGGAAGCGCCCACCGCAGCCCCGTGCCTACCTGGGGTGCCGGGCTGCACGTGGTGAGGCGGCTGGCTCTGCTCTGCAGCTCTCCGGTAGTTGGAGCTTTCCTGGGAGTTCCTGCGCTCCGGCTCCGCGCCCTCGGCGGGACTCGGGCCCATCCGGCTCCTCTCGAACTCTTCGTGGTATTTTATCTAGGGCAAGGACAGAGGGAAGGAGCTGGGAGCGCTGCGGGAAGGGTTAACCCGGCTGCCTGGGCGTAAAAATTAATAGCCGCTTGTGTTAATGAATACACTGCTCTTGGGAAACACCTGGAGCCCATTTGCCTGCTGGTTAAACAGTTACTCAGTGAAGGCGCCACAGGGCAGGCAGAGCCTGGCGCAGAGCCGGGCTCCGCGGGGCGCCCCACGGCAGCCCTCGGCTCCTCCGGCCCCTTCCTCCAGGGGCTCCGTGTCTCACCTCTCTGCTGCGTGGCTTAAAACCCGGGCGACTTCCCGAGAGGAGAGGCGGGCGTGCGGGCGGCTGCAGCGCCCGGGATGGGAGAGGGCTGCACACCCTGCCGCTCCCAGGAGAACCCAGAAACGCCCCGGAGATGAGCAGGGCCCGGCACAAACGCCCTCCTGCAGCCCCGCCGGCGCTTCGGGGTCCGCGTTGATCCGTGGCCTCCCGCCGAGGGCACGGGCACCATCCGCCCTCCGCGTTCCTGCGAGCCCGGATGCACCGAGCCGAGCTGGGAAGCGCACAGGGCATCCCAAGGCAGAAGTGCTCTTGGCGAGAATGGGAAAAACGCTCCGGAAAAAGCTTCCTGCCACCTCTCCCTTCCCCAAGGCTGCAAAAGCTCCGGCAGGGGCCCCTGCCTGGGGTGACAGGGTGACAGACCCTCCCCTGGGGGCGCCGGGAGCCGCTCAGGGCCCCGCGGAGGGGCAGCCCCTCGCCGCAGACCCGCCTGAGCCGGTTTCTGGCGCAGAGAGGAACCGGCCGCCTCGGAGCCGCCTGCAGCCGGGCCGCGTTTCGCAACAGCTTCTGCCCCGAGATAAGCGGCAGGGCCGAGCCGTTCACGAGCAGCCCAAGGTTAATCGGCCCCCGGCGCTCCGCTTAGGGGAGGCCCGGGAGCCCGAGGTGGGGTTGGGAAGGGGATGTGACCCCAAGGCCAGCACAGCGGCTGCAGCACGTGCGGCACATCCTCATCCTCCTCCTCGTCAGCCCCACGCAGCCCACCCTGCCCTGCGCCCCTTTAACCCGCACCCGGGCATTAGCCAGGGCTGCTGCATGAAGCACAAGCTGCTAAGCCAGGTGCCACCAAACCTGGGCAGGGCTCTTATCGCTTTTGGAAGAGGAGGAGGAGGGTCTCTTCGGGGCACAGGACAGAATTCCTCTTTCCACTGGGCTGCAGCCTCGTGCGCTGCACTTGTCAGCCGTTGGAGCAGAAGGGGCTGCGGGGGCACGCGGGGTGTCTAGCTGCAGACACAACACCCCTGGAAAGAGACTCACAAGGGCCCGGGGAGACGATGCCTGCAAATTAGAATCATTGTAGAATCCCTAAGGTTGGAAGGGACCTCAGAGATCATCGAGTCCAATGCCCCGCACACGCAGGGTCACCTAGAGCACGTGGCACAGGCTGCATCCAAGCGGGTTGGGAAGATCTCCAGAGAAGGAGACTCCACAACCTCATGGGGCAGCCTGTTCCGGGCCTCTGTCCCCCTCACTGGTAAGGAGTTTTTCCTTAGATTACTTTGCGAGGCTTTGGAGCAGCCTTGGTCGCTCGTTGGCAGCAGCAGGAGCAGCGGGAGGATGGTGCAATTCCACATGCAGAGATTAGAAGCTACTCACGTTGCTGATCTGATCCTGAGTCTTTTTGATCCTCTGCAGCTCTGGGGTATCAGCCACCACGCTGAAGCCTTTCCCCTTGTTCTTCTCAAACTCCTCCTTGTAGCGAATCTGGATGCAAGCAGAGGAGAAAACCAGATTTGAACACGGGAGAAAAACAGCATGCAGAGCATCCCTGCGCTGCGAGAGAGCTTCAGCTCCCCTGTCATGCCGGTGGCGGGTCCTGCTGCCCCAGTGACTTCCCCTGCGTTTGCTGCTCCTGTTTCTCTTTTGGTTTCATGGGCATCTGGCGCCGCCATCAGCGCCTGCCCGTCGCACCCAGGAGCTTTAAAAGCCCTTTTAATAACCCCGCAGAGCTGAAAACCTCTATGCAGCTCTCAAGCGCCAGGGCCTCGGTTCCCACCTCGGCTGCGAGCGGGAAGGGCGGCCGACGGCAGCTCCGGAACGCCCAGGGCCAGGGCTGCCCTCCATCCGTGCCCTCGGACCTGCCCGTCCTGCCGGGAACGCTGCTCCCCGCAGGAAGCAGCCGCAGCCTCCGCGGAGGCCGCAACCCGACCGCGGACTCAATCCCTCTGGCGCGGAAGGAAATGGGTGCTTTGGGCTGCCTTGATAGAGCAGCTCTGCCGCCTTCCCGGGGCCCTTCCCGGCACGGAGCTCGCTCCGGGGGCGCACCGGGACCCTCGGGCGCGCAGCAGCCCCTGCCGCAGCGGCACCCGGCTCTCCCGCAGGAGCGGCCGCAGGCAGATCCTGCCGGGGAGGGACAGAGCTGCTTCCTTCCCGGCGCGGCCTCCTCCGAGACGCCGCTTCCAAGCGCACGGACTCGCCGCCGAGCCAGGCGGCTGCATCCAGCCGGGCCCGGCAGCACCTCCCAGGAAAGGCTGCCAAGCGTTTCCTAATCACCCTGGAAGCAGCCAAGGAGCCGGGAGACACTTCCGGAGCCTCCTGCTAGCTCACAGGTGCTGGGAGAAGAGGCAGGGATGACTCCCGTGGGATAGCTGCCTGCTTCCCAAGCCTCAGGAGGCTCCCAGGTGGGGCTGTGGTGGGTCAGGAGCCAGAGGTGGGAGCAGGGAGCTGCTCAGCTGCTCCTCACACGAGTCCAGCAGACTTGCAGCTCACCGGGAGGCTTAACGAAGCCTAACGAGCCTGGCGGCAGAGCGCAGCCGGGCAGGATGTGCCAAGGCAGGACCAGGGGCACCGGCTCCCGGCTCCTCGAAGCCCTGGCGCTGGACGGGACCGGCCTGCGGTCCCCGTCCCGCTGCGCCCGCGCGGGGAGGAACCGCAGCCCTTCCTGGCCGCGGCCGCGCGGCGAGGGGGCCGGAAAGGAGGGAGGAAGCGGCAGAGCCGGCGCCTCGCGGCTTCTCCCTGCCCTTGTAGGGGCCCGGGCGGCCGCCGCTCTGCCACGCGCCGCTCCAAAGAGCCGGCCCAAAACGTCCTGGGAGAACCAGGGAGGAAGGAGGGCAGCGGAGACGGGCCCCCGGGATGCTGCGGGAATCCCAGTGAGCAGCACCGGCCGCCGCAGCCTCTGAAGGGCCACGAGGCCCCGCGGAGCAGCAAGCACAGGGGAGCCGGGCTGGTCCAAAGCACAGGGACGTGCAATTCCCCAAATCCCCCCGCTTCCTGGTGGAGGTGCTGCGGGGCACCGGCAAGCGGCTCGTGCAAGAGGCTTCTGCCTCTCGCTGCACGCGTCTGCCCGTCTCCTGGCGCCTCTCGCTCCAGCTCGGGCCTTTTGCTCAGCCGCTGGCTCGAGGAGCCTTCGGCCTCGCGCTCCCAGCACCGTCTGCAGCGCTTTACGGGAGCAGAGGAGCAGCGTGTCCCACGGGCCACTCACATCTGCTCTGCCAGGATCCCATCCCATAAAACCCGTACAGGGTCCAGGGCCCGTTTCCTCACGGGAACCATTTCCCCGCGGCTCTCGCATCCATGCGTTATCCAAAGGAAGCCCGGGAAGAGCTGCCCTTTACAGCCCTGAAGCAGGGCTCAGCTCGAGCACATCCCGTCCCCATCCTCCCCCTCGCCGAGAGCAGCTCCCCGCGGGGACAGATGCTGCAAAGGGGCAGCCCGGGGCCACGAGCCGCTTACCTTACCAGGAGCCCCCGCCCGCAGCCAGGAAAGGCTGGGTCCAAACATACTAATTTTAAGAGTCTGGAAAAGCAGCGGCAGGGCAGGAACCCTGCAATTCTCTCGCCACACGTGGGCTGGAAGAGAGGGCTGCAGGCGTAAAAGCTGTCACTTTGCAGCCTCATTTAGCCGCACAAGACATGATTACCCAGCTGCTGTCAGTGACCGGAACAAAAGACGCCTTCCCAGTAAACACAAATAGAGAAGAACACCAGAAATTGCACGAAACTGCTCCAGTCACCATTAGTGTCCTCGTCCTCCCTGCTCACGGCACAGCCCATGGAGGGGACGGGCACACCGGGAAGCTTCACGACCAGGACCACAGAGCGACTCTGGCTGGCAAATGCCAGCCTGAAGATCAGCCTGTTCACAGCCCTGAGCTCACCCCAAACAACTATACTGACTAAACCTACATGCAAAGCTCTGCCCATCACAGCACCATCAGGGTGCACTTTGCAGATAGCATTTGAACTGGCAGCCTTTGGTACAAAAACATTCCTACTAAGCTGCCATCGTAGCAAAAAGGGAGCCAGCAAGCCCCTTTTGACAAGCTTTCCCATTTCTGCTATCAGCTCCTGTTCTCCCCGCTGGTTTGCAGGGTTGCCTGCTCTGGAAAGGCTGGAAGGGCCCCAGTCTGCTCCTGATGGGGCCACACAGCTCCCGCAATTACTAAGGGATTGTCAATAGGAGAGCACAGAGAGGCTGCACTTAGTGCTTCAAGAACCATGACCGTTCCTTGCCTGGAAAACAGGAGACTCCCTTTGTAGGCAGAACAAAGGCAGAGAGAAATTAAGATCTTATCTAAAGTGTGCTGAGGTCTGTCCTCCCCGGAGGACCAAGGGCATTTCAGTCCGATTCAGCTTCCTCAGCACTCCCTGCTCCCTCTACACAGGATCTTTCTGCTCTTTCCTGCAGGAGAAGGGGATGCTGCTCCATTAGCTCTTCCCAGAGCTCAGTCACTCCCGGCTTCATCTCTTTAACCTCTTCTGTGCCGGCCGGGCAGGTGTCTGGGTCTGAGCAAGACACTGTGGGGACACTCAACCAAGAGGGAAGGGAGGGATAAACAGAGTCCAAGGTGCTTTCAAGTCCTAGGGTCCTAAGTCTAAGTCCTAAGGGTCCAAGTCCTAAGTCTAGCAGGATTCTGCTGGAATTCTAATTCTAGTGACTAAGTCTAGAACCTGGCTTCTTAAAGAGCTCGAAGCCGAGCAGTGGCTGGCATGTGGCACCATGGCAAGAAGGGCCATGTGTCCCTTGGCAGCTGCCTGTGCCTTGTAGCGGGGCCAGGGCCGGGTCCTGCAGACCTGTCCTATGGCAGACTGCGCCCAGCACAGAGCTGAAGAGCCCCGACGAGCTATCCATAGGCCTGGGCAGTGCAGAGGACTAATTTTAAGGTCTCTTTTAAAAGGAAAGGACTATGGAAGAGCCTGAATTCATTGCGAAAACTGCACGGAGTCTCGGAGCACTTGCTGCAGCTTTATCTTGATTGTTACCATGGAAAAGCAACTGTGTCCCCTTAACCGCTCCATGAAGCACAAAGGAAGCCCCAGGCTGAGCTCCATCTCTGCTCGAGCCAAGCTGCGTTTCTGCAAGCCAGAGAGCTCTTGAGCAACTTGCTTTGAGGAAGAGGCCTCACAAAAGCAGAGGTTTCAGAACTCAGCACTGCCTGTGTGGGCACCCCCAGCTCTATCCTTTAACAGGTAACTGAGGGTCCTATTTCCCCCTCCTCCAGTAGGAAACATCCCCCAGCAAACTGGGTTTCAGCTCCTGGCGCTCTCAGGCTAATGGGAAAAGAAAGGAAGGTCACACTGTCCTTCCCGGCACAGCGGGGAGAGGGATGCATTGATCCCGAAAGAGGAATAAGAGGAATGCTCACCCTGAAAGCATCGCCAAGGCAAATCCCGTGCTGGGCACCCTCTGCTCCGACCTTCTAAGGACCAACATGTTTCGATGCCGAGTGGTGCCCTGCTGACAACACCCCGGGCAGCCTTTTTGACCCTTTTCATCAAAGGGAAAAAATAAAAATAAGTAGATTCCCAGAATAGTCGCCACATCCTGTGTTCTCCTGAGGGACCGTGACTCAAGTCAGAATTGCCCCTGGATGCGTTTTCTTCCAGTGCAGAGCATTTCCAGAGCAGACATCTGCAGTTCTGCAGCATCAAAGCTTAGGAGAGAACAGATCAGGGGCTTGTCTCAGATACTCCAACACAGCCCTAAGCTTCAGGCCCAGCCTTGCCCAAAGGCCGGTTCTTGACAGAGGAAGACCCTCATCACCTTGAAGATGAAGGGTCAGCCATCAGACCTGCCAAATCTTGCCTGTCCAACTGGTTTTCTGCAAAAAGCACCACTAACCCTTTGCAGCTTCGTTAAGTTTTCAGTGTCTTGGAGAGAGCGGAAGGAAAACAGATATTGTTCCTCATTCTCCTCTGAAAGAGGCAAGTTCCTACTGCTGAAGAAATAAGTGCAAGAACCCAGCTCAGAGCTGTGCCTCAAAGCTGAGGTCTTCTGCTCACCCAGGGACACCTTAAGGGTATAGAACCAGGACAGGCCTGAAACCTAGGCAGGTTTTTCCAAGTAAAAACCTGCCTCTGGAGCAATTCCCTGGGCCGAGGAGGCATTTGGTCATTTCCCCTGATTGTGTTGCTGGATCTCTGCACAGGCACAAGACAAGGACACAGCCAGAGAGGCAGACACTCGCTGGACACTTCTGCCTTCCTCGAGATCCCAGTGGCCATGGATGATGGAACAACAAGCACAGCTGAGATGCAGGAAATCCGAGAAGCATCCGCACACCAAAGCTGCCTCTGCCCCTCCGGGGTGAGGGCGTTCAAGCCTCAGAGCGCGGGAGAACACATTGCAGCGGGGCAGAGCACGCGGGCCTGGGGCAGGGAGCGATCCACGGGCTTACCTGGCTCTGGAGCTCGCTCTGCTGCTTTAGGCGCAGGTTCTCGGGCGTATCTGCCACCATGGTGAAGGACTGCTTCGGGTAGTGTCTGCAGAGACAAGAGGGACCAGCGGTTATGGCCTGCCTGGGGAAGGAGCCACGTTCACCCCCTCTCCTGGGCACCCTGGCCTCGACTCCAACCAGAGAAGCTCTGGAGGACACGAGTGCTCCAGGGCCCTCTCAAAAGGGAGTCACATCCAGCAGGAGCAGCAAAACTGCAGAGCGTCAACGCTTGCACATTCAGCCATGGCCATTGGAGACTGCAGAGGGGACTGGGCTGATTTTTCTTGCTTTTTTATCAAAGTTACTCAATCCTCACATTGAGGGCTTAGTACTGCAGGATCTCATGACTACAGCTAAACCGTGTCAGCATCCCAGCAGCCACCTTAGGGCACTAATCTATAGCAGCTCAATACACATTTAGCGCATCCTCCGGCCAGGCCTGAGCCAGGAACACAGCGCAAAGCAGAAGTCCCCGGTGGCCTGGCCGCCAGCCCGGCCGCCGTCACCCTGCAGTGCCACAGAGCCCTTGTGAGACGCAGCCACCTCGGCTGCGGACACCAAAGCGGCAGGCAGGAGAACCCCAGTGCTGGCAGAGAGCAAAGAGCCAGGGGGAACGCGTCTCCGTATCCCTACACGGATAAGGGGAACTTCACCTGGCTCTCCCGGGTGCCCAGGGGACGCCCCGCTGCAGCCTAGAGGGCAGAACGCAAGGGAGCAAGGAGGGAACCTGCCTTCCGAAAGCGCCGGGGGGTTCTCAGAGCTGGGGCAGGACCCCCCGGTGCAGCAGCAGACGCCGCCGCAGGGACGTTAGCGCCCAGCACGAGGGCGGGTTGGAGGCAGAGCCATTGCATCGTGCCTGGCTCCCGGCTCTGCTCTGCATTCCGTTTCCACCGGGGTAAATTCCCTGGAAAAGCCAGAGCACTGGCGCCCTGCTGCCCGGCACGGCTCTTGGAAGAAGCGACAGGCCCAGGCAGCGGCTCCCGCGGAAGAGGAACCGCGCGGCCCGACGTGCTCCCCACGCGCCGCAGGCTCCTGCGGAGCGAGAGGCTCCGTCCGGCCAGGCCGGTTGCGCCGCCGCCGCCGGCCCCGACTCCCACGTTTTGCTCAACGTGGAACAAGCGGCGGCCGAGCCTCCTTTTCTCGCTCGAGGGCCGCCCGGCGCAGGCCCCTCCGTGGCCCCGCGAAGCCGTGTGTGGCTCTCTGCACCCCAGTGTTTAGGTGCTCCCAGAGCTGGTGCTGCACCCAAAGGCAGCCCGAACGTGGGCGAACGATGGGAAATGTGGCAGCGGTGCCCGGAGGAGCCGGGGTGAGGGCTGCTTCCTCGCAGCGGGGCCGTCACCGGGCAGCAAAGCGAAACGCACCGAGGCCACGGCCCTGCAAGAGCAGCACGTACCTCAGCAAAGCAGCAGCGCAGGAAGCTCGAGCACAAAAATAGCCTCCTCGCCAGGATCTCAGCAGAAGGGAGAGAACCCACCCCCGCGCACCCAAAACCAGCAACGCTGACGTGGTCGGTGAAAAGGAAAAGGGAGCAAGAGGCGAGTGAGAGCACGTGGTGCCAGGAGAGGCAGCACCTTCCAAGGAGGGCAATGATCCTCCTGGGAGCAGGTAGCACCGAGTAGCATCTGTCCTGTCCCCACCAAGTTGGATGTGTCGTGGCCCTGCTAACCCAGGAGGAACATGGGGTGATCCCAGGATGCCCAGGGCTGGAAAATACCCTGCCCGTCACCTGCTCTTGATGGGTACCAGCCAGGACATCCTCGGCACCGCTAGCGCAGGGAAGAGCGGACGGGATGCGGCCTTATCCGGAACCAAGAGGTCGCTCCCGTGCAACAGGGAAGATGGAAGGGGACAAGAACTAGTCGTAGAGCAGCAACGGGAGCTCAGGCTCCATCCCTGCTAGCCGGGGCACGAGGAGACAGCCGAGACTCGGCCCCTTGCTTTACCCACCGCCGCGCACGTGCCAGAGCCTGTTCCCGAGCTGCCTGCCCCACACCAAGGACAACGGAGACAAAGCCACTTTTTAAGTGCAGAGGGAGCAAGGAACCCAATGGGCCTCCCGGGTGCTGACCCTCCACATGGAGCTGCTCGGCTCCGCAGCGGGGAGCAGAACCCCGGCAATTCCCGAGGTTCCCCTTTGGAGCTGCAGGGGCAGCAGCTGCTGCAACAGAGCCCCGTTGTAACGGGCTCAGTGGGGCTGGAGCCGCGTCCGGAGCCTCCGAGCGCGTTTCCATGGCAACCGCATCCGCTGCTCTGCATGCCGATGGAAGGCCGGGGCTCGGCACGCGGGGAGGAAGCCTCAGGCACGGCAAGGGCCGGGACTGACACGCAGCACAGCAAGCAGGGGCGGCCGGACCAGGGAAACTCCCCTCTGGAATGGGGGCTTGGGGTGATCTGGAACACATTGGATCCATTGGATCCCTAGAATCCGGAATGGAGCCACCAAGCTCCTGCATTGTGCGCTCCGCGGCTAGCCCTCCTCCCTCTGAAAGACATCCCTCCTCATCCCTCTGCCTCTCCTTAGCCCTCTGTCCTTCCCTACCCTTGCCTGCAATTCCTGCTGCAAGAATTCCTATCCTTGCCTGCAAGGGAAGGGCATTTCAGGCCTTTGGCTTTGGAAGAGCAGGCGTTCCTGAGCCGGGAGCAGCGACAGAGCCGTGCAAGTCCCTGCCTCCCAGCCAGGATAAACGAAGCCACCCGCGTCCCTGGAATGCCCCGGAGAGGCAAAACGGCCTCGCGTGCAGGAGACGCAGCCCCAGGAAGAGTCAGCAATAAATGAAGTCCCGACGAGGAAGCAAATGAGCCGCCCGAGCCGGGGAGCGCGAAGCAGCGTGTGCGTGGGAACGGCGCCGCCGCCCCCGCCGGCGGAGAAGGAGCCTTCCCTCCGCGCACGGGGTGCGGGAACAGACTCAAAAATTCCACCCCCTTCTTAGAGGGGGAAAAAAAATCCCACAGGAGCTGAGGAGGGAAGGGAGCTCCGGGTCCGCGCTGCCCTGCCCCCAGCGTCACCAGAAATAGGTCTCGGAAGGGAAGCGGAGCAGGGGCAGGGATTTGCACCCAAGCTGCCTCTTGTGCAGAGGCGGTGGGAGCAGCACGCGCCGGATCCCAGGGCAATTCCAGCACAAGTGCCGGATCCCAGGGCAATTCCAGCACAAGCGGCCTCGCTAGCGGGGACAGGAGCAGGAGAGGGCTTGGAGAAAGAGGCAGCAGGGGGAAACTGGGTAGCCCAAAGCCCTCCAGCACCCATTAGCATCAGCATCATTCCAACCAGTCGAGCTATCCAGGGAAAAGGAGCCCCAGGGCAGGGCTTTCCCCCTCGGCTTTAGGGGGAAGTTAAACTGGGAGGATTCTGGGCCCTAAAGGGTCATTAGGGAGGAGGAACCAAGCGGCAGCGCCCTGGGCTGTGCACCCAGCCGCTGAGGAGACAAACAGGGGAAGCTGCTTCGAGCAGCCGTTCCTGTGACGAACCGAAAGGAAACGATGAGTCCCACGCACCGAGAGAGGGAGGTTGGGGGAAAGTGCTGCTAAGTAATAGCTCTTCAGGCAGAGCCATTAACCGCTCCGAACAAGCAGGATTTGGGCACAACCCCCGTTCAAGCTACCTGCGAGGAGCCGCTCCTGCCTCCTCCTTCCGACCGGAGCCGTGACTCCGGATCAGAACGCACGGGCTCTGTTTGGGCAGGAGAGACCCCGTGTGCTCTCCCTGCCCACGGGCACAGCTACGTGGGGAAGGATCCCTGTTCCAGCCGCACGGAGCAGGGCGGCATCTCACAGCCCCCCTGGCATTCCTGCAAGGAATTGCAAGGGTGGGAAGCGGGACGGGTGCGGGAAAACCTAGGACATGCTGAGAGTTCCCCACTCATCACACCCTCCGTGTCCCTGGCTTCATCAGCAGGGCAGATGTGGGTTATTTTAACAGGGCAGCCAGTGCTGGCACCAGCCCCGGGCCCAGTGAGAGCTTAACCAAGAGGACCCCCCCCCCAGACCCTCCACCACAGGGCGCTGCCACCAGCTTAAGCCCAAGGGCACTGGAAATGTGGGGCAGGGGGACACGTGACAGCAGTGCCCGAGGCGGCCGCTCCTCCGCTGGACCGGGAAACTCCCCCTTTAATCCGTGGGATGTGGGTGATTACACCCCTTGGGAGGGATATTAAGAAAAGCCTTGCCCTCACACCCCACAAAGACAATAAAAAGCTACAAAAATAAAAACTAACAAGCTAAGGAAGACCAGAATGCAAAAACCCACGTTGTCCTTCCCAGGGGGAAGGACATGGGGCAATAGGGAGCCGCACATCCCTGTCCCCCCAACCTTTCTGTTAACTACAGCAGCACCTATGAGGCCAACGGGGCTCCTCAGCAGAGAGGGCGGCTGCAGGAGAGCAGCCCACGGAGCCCGTGGGCAGCAGGAAGGGAGAGGAGCCCCGTGGCCCCGGTGAGATTGGGCCTTGGCAGAGCCGCTGCCGAGGCGGCGGGAGACAAGGCGGGTTTTGTTGCGCCCTTAAATCCGCTCGATTGAGTCTTCCCGGGCCAGACGGACTCTGTCTAGCTGCTGTATTAGGAGATATCAGAGCACTTCAACTCCGAGCCGCCGAGTTGAACCCCATTGTTAGCGGCAAATCCTACAATTACGCTAGGATAAGGAAGGCTCTGTTTGTGTGGTGCTTTCAGCAGCCTTTCCCTGCCTTGTTTGACCATTTCCCCATGCGCCAGCAGAGAAATCTTCCCCTCGCCACTGCAGAGTTTCCTTCATTTACTTAGGAGAAAAAAGCAGCACAGCCAAAGAAAAGCCTAAGATAAAAAGCTGCTTTTTGACCTGATGTTAACAGTATAAATACAAGAAACCTGGGCAGAAACAGGGCTCCTATCCCAGGCCTCTTGGGCCCAGTTTGCTGGTCAGAAGGCATCGAGGCTTCCCCCTCTCCGCCGCATCTCCCACCTCTGGGTCTGCACAGCTGCCCAAGGGTTTGGGCCAAAAGGAGTTAAACAAGGGAAGCAAAAGGCTCTGTCCTGCCAGAAGACTCACCAGTTCACATCCTGCTTTGCAAAGAGCTGCTGCTTCTCGGGGACACGCTTTACAAATAAACTGTTCTTGTTTTAAGGAGAAACGCAGCAGCACCTGCGCTTCACCGAGGTTCCCTTGCGGGGAGAGGCGGCTGCCGCAGCTCCCCACTCGCATCCCACCCGGAACGTGCCCGGGAACAAACCCGCTCCCATTGGGACGTGCAGGACGCTTTCCCACAAGGAATGCCCCATCGCCAAGCCAGCGCATGGGCGAGAGGTTAACGCCAGGCTGGGGGAAGCAGGAGCTTTGCTGCAGCGTTTCCCAGTGCCTTTGGGCAGGAATGCTGCTCCGGAGGGAAGCAGCCTCCCCCGGCAGCTCGAGCAGATCTCAGTGTCTTCACACAGCGCTCCGTGTAGGCCAGCAAGAGCGAGCAGTGTTTTCCCTCGCTGCAAACAGGCAGCATGTGGCTCCCCCCCGTTTCCCAACGGCTTTGCCAGCAGCTCCCGGAGGCTGTTGCAGAGCAGGATGCTCGGCAAAAGGCAGCTCGTTCACAGAAACCTGCCTGAATCCAGCAGAGAGATTTCAAGCGGGCACAGGAGGACAGGGGCTGCCAAGGCACGAAGACAGAAGTCCCTTCTGAAAACAGCCACTCATCACCATTCCCTCTGTCCCCCTCCCACGGCTCAGGCTCAGCTCAGAGCTGGGCCCAGGAGGCCTCAGCTCCAGCTAAGGCCAAGCCAAGAGCCACGATTCATTGCCCCTACCCAGACCTCAGCTTACCTACAGGAACAATGTGGGCATTGCCCTGGACCTGGGTTTTTCCACATGTTTTTCTGGCTCTAGGCGTGGATAAGCAAGTTGAGGAAAGTCAACATTTATTTAGTCTGCCCTCTCAGCGAGATCAGGCTAAAACCTCCCTGCAGAACCAGAGCGGGGCCTGGCACCCCCTCCCAGGACAAGCAGCATGGGCAGCACCCCCAGCTCTGCACAGGTTTTATCCACAAATGCTTTGTCTGTTATACACTGGGGTATAATGGTTTTAAACTGTTTGACAACCAAGCAGCAACAAGGGCAGCAAACGCTGATGGGACTAGGCCCGTCCTTGCACTTCACTGCCCCTCAAACCAGCAGGTTCACTCTGATGAGGGGCAACAGGGGCACAGCAGGTTATTTGGGCCCAGTAAATTGGCCACAAATTTGCACTCGGGATGCAAAGCTCCCAGTCCAGTCCCTGAACTGCAGCAGCACCTGCAATGGTGCTAGAAACCAGTCCTAGAGAACAGATAAGAGCAGAAGACGGGGTGGGGGGGTAGGGTGGCAGAACCCCAGAGGATCCTGGATTTCCACAAGCCACTTGGGAAACTCCAAGTGGTTGCATGAATGCAAAAGGTCTCCCAGCAAATTTCCACTCTGCCAACAGCACTTAGAATAAGTTGGTCCCAAACCCTGCAGGAAACAGACGCTCCAGCCCTTGCAGCCACTCCACCATCAGGTCCCAGCCTTACCCAGGAGAGCTTCTTCATGCACCAAATCCCCTCTCCTCCACAAAGCAAGCAGGGAAGCTTTTCCCAGTGCACCACCAGATATAAACCAGTGTTTTCCATATTCCCAAGCTCCCATCCCTCCTCCAACCCAAAGCATCCAGAAAAAGCAGCTTTCATTTAGAGACAGACAGAGGGGTCTGTTCAGTGCCCCACCATATATAAAGCACATACATGGAGACAGACATTCTCCTGCAGCCACTCAGCACAGAAAGGAGCAGATAAACACCTGGACTCCATCCCAGCCACACAGTTGTTCCTCTTTCCCTTCCTGCTTCCCTCCCCCTAAGGAAAAGGGCTTGGAAGGATCACTCCATCGATGGAGTGGGCAGCTACCAGATGGATGGCAGGGGATGCCAAGAACAGATCACTGGCTTGTTGTGAAACTCGCAGCAGTTCTGCCTGCTACTTGCTAACTTTTTCCAAGCAAAAAAGTTAGCCCCAGGGGTATCAAGCAGCTTACTCCAGATGGAAAGGCAGGGATCAAGTTACTGTTGAGAAATCTGCCAGGGAGGCTCTTTGGGTTGTTAGCAGGAATTAAAAGCTGGAAGGCTCTGGTTCAGAGGCACCCGTGTCCAGGCTCCACTCGAGGGGCAATGCTGGGCTAGGGCTGCTGCAGAGCTGCTCCCGCTAAGTGCCAGGGAATGCCAGGCACCAGGGTGGGATCCCTGGGTATCATCCCATGGGTATAAGCTGAAACACAAGTTCCACCTCCAGGTGAGGAGGAACTTCTTCACTGGGAGGGTGCCAGAGCCCTGGCATAGGCTGCCCAGGGAGGTTGTGGAGTCTCCTTCTCTGTAGGTCTCCAAACCTGCCTGGATGCCACCCTGTGCCCCATGCTCTGGGTGACCATGCAGGAGCAGGAAGGTTGGACTAGATGATCGAGAGGTCCCTTCCACCCTGGAACATTCTGGGATTCTGTGATCCCCAGGACACATGGAGCTGGAAGGAGGCCACGCTTGGGTGTGGCTGCTCCGCACAGAGAGAGGATTGCCTGGAGAAATCCTGGAGTCACAAGCAGGGCACGCACAGGGGCAGTGCCAGACACACCTACATAAGGTATTTCCAGCAGCCTTGCCTATCAGTTACCCCCCTTTTGAGGGGGGAAAAGAAGGGCTGTGCCACCCCTCAGCACGGGGGACGTGGAGACGAGCAGCCCATGAGCTCGGTGCTGCGGAGCCAGGTCTGCAGCCGAGGTGAGCAGGGAGGGACAGCGTCGCCTCCGTGCTGCGGGCTCAGACAAAGGATGCTGCTCTCAGAGCTGGAGCTGCAGCCTCTCGGTGGGGGAGGAGGCAGCGCAAGGAGGCCAATGACTTCCTGCCAGCTAGTCCAGCGCATTCGAGAAGTTCAGAAAAAAACAGAGGCTCACAGGGTGTGTGCATGGCAGGGAGCCAGCACCGCTGAGGAGCCAGGCTCCAGCAGCACGACTCCAGTGCAAGAGATGCGTGTGTGCCGGCAGAGCGAGGCTCTGGCGCCCAAAGGCGTGCAGCAGGACAGCTGCATTTAGATCAGCATTAACTCAGACAAACCCACAGATCTTGCAGCCAGGGCAGGGCAGGGATCCTCCTCGGAGAGGCTCTTGCTGCCTGGATACTGCTCCCACTGTGCTCCAGTGCCGAGCTGCACACGCAGGCGTATGTGAGCTCCCCTGTGCATTCCAAGTGGCAATGCTGGCTAGTTATGCCTCTGGGGAGGCCGATTTCCCAAACCAAATACACTGCTTTGCACTCTCAGACAGGATTTTTCCAAAGTCCTCATTCATGATGTATGATGAGCAATCATCTAAGCAGAGCATGAAGCCACCACCGTAGCATGGAAGAGGGAAAAGGGTCAGAGCTGTGCAGATCAACACAGCCCTGGCTGCAGGCACCCCTTCATGCAGGATGCAATGAAACGGTCACCCCGAAAGCTCCATCAGCAGGAGAAACTCTTCACGATGGACAAGATCATCTTTGGCAGAGAGTCCCCAACGTGGGGGAAACGTCGCAGTCGGAGGGCAGAGTTGACCATCCACCGTCCTGGAAGGCTCTGCACAGACTTACTGCTGGGTAGTGTCAGATAGGGAGGAAGCCCAGCCCTCTTCCTACTGCTCCCTTGAAGAAAGACTTTGGAATTTGGCAGAAGGCCAGGGCTCAAACAGAGGAGACCCTGTGTTAAGGCATGTTCAGAAAAGCAGCCTCTTCCCTGCCAGGATAAACGTTGCTTTTCCCACTTGTGCTCTACTCCCCCACACACCCTGCCCCCTTAACTGATAGGGAGGCTGCCCCTCAGCTCTGGGATCAGTAAAAGCTGTTTAAGGGCTGGGCCCCTTCCGAGCAGCTCTGGGTGATCCTCACATCGGTTACTCACCTGCCTGGCAGTGGGGTTAGCACGTTCACAGGGCACCATCTCCTCCAGACGGGAAAGGACTGAGCCCAAGCTCCCCGTCAGCAGCTTCACTTCACCCCATGACTGGACACTGCAGTTGCAGAGCCTCCCCTGAGGACATAACAGGTTGGCAGCTGCCAGATGGGCTTCATACGCCTGCAAACCTGAGCTCCTCGGGGTTCCTTCTGGTTTTGAAGGTACAGGCAGACAAGGGAGGATGAACAGAGCACTCCACATGGGTCTTGACACACGATCTGAGCCTGCGAGGCTGCCCCGGGTAGAGGCAAGAGAGGCAGCAGCCTCTCCAGGGAGGCTTGGAGGCCACTCAAGGGTTAAGATACAGAGTCTGCTTCAAAGGGAGCTCTTGAGCAGAGGGGGTTGAGAAACTGAGATGGGTTGAGGTTGCGCACACTCCTTGGAATTCCAGGAATTTCCCATTATTATCCCACTTCCCTTTTACCAGCATGGAGGGGAGATAGCGCAAGAACACAACTCCAGGTCCATCTTTACGCTCAGGGACAGCACTGGGGACACAGCCATCCCCATGTGCAGTGCCAGGAAGACTCATTGCCAAGGGGGCAGGAGGCTGTGCTGGATCCAGAGGAACAGCAGCCTCAGGACACCAAGATTAGGGGGTCCTGTTAGCGAGGTTAAGGGTCCCATCTCCTGCAGCCTTTGCAGTCACAGCTGAAGAGATGCCTGGATCCTGACCTCAAGTTTCCAGTCTGGCCTTGGAAGCAGGAATTCTAAGATAATACTGATGGAAATCTTAGATATCTAGATACGTCTCACTCCACTGCCACCCTGCACCTCAGCTAGGATCCAATTACACAGCCAACACTAATAAGTCCTTCCAGATCATACAAGTTCCAGCCATCCTGGCTACACCACAAGCAGCTTTTGGTGCTGGGGAAAAGCACCAGCAGCAGGCAGTTTAACCACAGCACTAGACAACCGAAATACAAAGTAGAAGGAAAAGTAGCAGTGTTTTATCCATTAATGGAATTAATACCCATCTTACAAGGATGCTGTCAGGATTAACGTTTAAGAGCACTGTGAAGGGCACATGCTATGTAGGTGTTTAATTAGGAAGAGTATAAGCAGCAGCTACAAAGACCTACTATAAAGTAGCTTTAAGATATTAAGAAACATGCCAAGTGAGCACTGAGTTCCACTTACCTATGGATTCAGCAGGGACTAGCTCATGATATAGTGGCAGAAACTAGGAAGCTATTGTCATTAACTTAAGCAAATGAGCTAACTGGATTAGCTTTAAGAGTTCTGGACTCCACTGATCAATTGCAGATGAGCTAAGGAGGCCTCCTAAAAGGAATCTAGGACAAAGGCAGCATTGAAGATCTTTTTCAAGAAATGCAAAGCTTCCTCTCCAAGCAAACTCAGTGTCACACACACCACATTTAAGGTCTCCCAGAGTAATAACGTAACTTCAGAGCAGAGCACCTCAAATCATCCATTATTCAGATACTGAGTCTATCATCAGGGATCTTGTACTGTTGCACACAGTTAAAGATCCTCCTTTAGAGCAGAAAAAGGGAAGCCACACAATTCCTCCGCAGCTTGAAAGACCAGAGGAAGCTGAGGGGCGATACAGCCACCTCACATCATTCTGCCCAGCTCTATCTTTTCCAGTCTCTGCTCACAAAGGCAGGTTCTTACATTGGAACTGGATCCACATGATGCATTTCCCCTTGAAAACATCCAGAATAAGTGCCACTAGATTAGAGAACTGCAAGGAAGATGGACCCAGCAAACACTACAGCCTTCCCCAGGCTCGAGCAGCAAGTTACAGACCCAACACACACTGGTGGAACTGGAGCAGGTAGCAGACTTACGCGTTGCAATACGGCTTCTTCTCGTAGCCCTTGTAGTTTTTCATGTTTAGGGTCATCTTGCATGTCTCGCAGTGGAAGCATGCTTTATGCCAGAACTGAAAACAGAAAGGAAAGTCATTAACAGGAGCAGCGTGCCAATTCTAACATAACACAGCCCAGCTTTGGGCAACTCAAATGCAGTGGCTCCTACAGGATGCAGGAGGCAGTGATGAGATCCATGACACCTGCAAAACACAGGGCAGACAAAATTCTCACTAATTTAGGACCCAAGTGATCCCACTGCAGCTCATCTGAACAGCACAGCAACATCTGTGGTTTGCACTAGAGCAGCATCTTGTTTTCTTATCTGCAGATCAGGGATTCATTAAGCTGCACCAGATCCAGAAGAGAGAAACTACTGGCTCAAAGAGGCACAACAAAAACCCTGTGAGCAGAAGCCTGTCAGCAACCAAGTTAACAGCTGTGGTTTGAAGGCTTCAAAGCTGCTGCTGCTTTAGGTTTGGGGCTTTTCTTTTTGCTGATGGTAGCCAAGTGATAGCCAGAAGAGCAGGTCAGGTGAGGCTGCAGAGACACCAAACCAAGGAAACTGAGATGGAGAGAGATTCTCCTGAGAAGCCACAGCAGCTGCAAGATGCCCCCTCAAAAGGCCTCACAACAGTTACCAGCCTCCTACCCGAGTGATTAACCCCAAACCTTAAAGCCCTGTGATCCCAAAGAACACAGGATCACCCTAAGAACATCTCAGCTTCCCTCTCTCTGAAGTGGTCAATAGCTTCTAAACAGGGCAGAGCCAAGGAGACAGCAATAAGAAAGCTGCTAACTCAAAGTTGTGGCAATAGTAATTTTTGCATTCTCCCCCACAGAGTGCTTATAATAGCAGCCTCAGGTTTACCCCACACCCCAGCTGAGGTCTGCGGTCTGAACAGAGCCTCAGAGCAGCAGGACTCTCCTCTTAGCCAGACTCACTCTCCAGACTAACAGACACCTCAAAACCTGGACCATGCACCAACACTGCAGGCTGCAACATCCAGTGAACGCCAAGGATCTGTTCTCCAATGCCTAGAGCTGTTCTCCAAGCTCATTCCCGCTGGGGCTGAGCAAGGGGCTTCCCTGGCTGGAAGCAGCCCGAGGGCAGCGCTCAGGGCCGGGCAGAGCGGATCCTCTGCAGCCCCAGGCTCCGGCAGCCTCCCAGCGAGCAGAGCTGGCTTCCTGGAGGGCAGGACATGGCCAGCACAGGGAGCTGCAGCTTGACTCTGAATTCAGGGCTCCCCTTTGTTCCCGCTCATTGGAGCGCCCCAGCCCAGCCATAACCCACCCCTCGAGCTCAGCGTGCCCAAGGAGAGAACAAGCTAAAAAGTCACAGGAACCTCCCTGCACCCGGGTGGATTAGAGTGCACCAAGCCCTCCACGTGCCACGCAGGACTTTGATCCGGGCACAATTTGGACGTGCAGTCAGCAACCTCGGGGAGAACAGCTGGCAACCATCACTGGGATCTCCCCGCTGCTGCAAGGCTCCAGCTCCTTCCAAAGCGCTTCCCACCTTCGCAGGATGGGTGCGTTCCCACAGGAGGGCTCCCCGCCAGCACAGCACCCCAGGGTGCTAACAGGGCCGTGCTGCAGCGAGCAGCCCCGCGACGGCCGCCTCTGCGTTGCTCCGAGCAGCACGATGGCTCTCCCCGCGGCTGCACCGGCCCCTCCAGGGCAGCAGCCCGGCACAAGGGCCTTCCCTGGCGCATCAGCACCCTGCTCTGTTCTCACACCCTGGCTCCTGCGCGAGGGTCCCGTCCCCTCTCCACCCAGGGCTCAGACTTTTCAAGGACTCTAAGGACAGACAGAGCCTGGAAACACCTGAGGATCGGCCACCTTGCAGCCTTTCAGCTGAGTTCCTGCAGCTCTAGAGGCAATTAACAGGTTTCTCTCCACACTCATCAGCCATTCATCCCACTGCAATGGCTGGGCATTAATATCAGAACCACACTAGAAATGCAGAGAAACCAAAAGGCAATGACTTGAAGAGCCTTTTCTCCTGCAGAATGCCCAAAACCCAAGGAATGGCAGCAAGGCTTGGTGCTGTTACCAGCCAGCGACCACTCGGGCAGAGAGCATTGGCACAAGAGCTGAATTCAGAGAGCCCTTATCCACAGCCAAAAAGCAGCGGGAATATTCTCGCCTTACACCAGCGAAGGCATTTCAGCCCTTTGGCTCTCGTTGAGCCTCCTCGGCAGGTTGCACAGACACCCCTGGCACTTGGAAGGGGAAAAAAAAAAAAATCACCTCTTCCTTTAAACTGCCTTTTTGGCTTGGTCTTCCTAGATGCTTGGATCTCTCGTTAGGGCTGTCACTAAGTCACCACTGAGACAAGGCAGGGCAGCAACATATGCCCAGCACAGGTGAGCACTAACTACGAAGACTTCCAGTAGAGCTGCTGCTCACCCGCTAGCAGAGCTCCAGGGAGAGCTCCAAGTCAGTTTTCCCAAGTATATTAACACCTGTCCTCTCCAGAGGAGTCTGAAGTGCGTGGAACACCTGGAGCAGATCTCAGGTACAGCTGCAAGTGCAATTCATCCCACCTCTCAGCAGGCCAGACCTCTATTTGGAGCAAGCAGGCTCAAGTCCAGGCTGCTCTTCTGAAAAATGCAGTTGCATGAGCAGCTTTGCCACTTGCAACAGCCTATATCTGGGCACACAGCTCAGGACACACCAGTGCAGCCACTTCGAGCTTATTTAGAGCTGCAAAACATCCTTCCACCAAGGGAAGCAATTGCTGCACACCTGTGAGCAGGGCACAGGGAACAAATATCACCTGAGACACAAAATGAGCAAACACCACAACATAGAGACTACCTGGGCTGAAGGCAAGCTTTTGCTCAGGACTACTCTGTGATAGCAGCTTCTGACTTCTACCCCTTGCTTTAGAAAAGGTCACCTGATAGCAGCCGTACACGGGTTTACAGCTTAGTCACTGCAGCCACAAGCGCCCAGCCCTGCGCCATTCGTTCCAGTCGCGAGCGGCGCGGGACACGTCGCTTCCGTGGGGGAAGTCAGCCACATCACACGGTATCTGATCCGGATTGCTGACAGGACTCGGGCAGGGAGAGGAGGGGGAAGGGAACGCATGGATAACACCAACTTCCCGGAGCTGGAGCCAAGCAGTCAGGAAGGTGGGGAGAGGAGTCAGAGTCCCAGCACCGGGGCAGGATTTGGAGGCTGAGCTTGGAGCACAGCCTCATTCCCCTACTCATTGTGCTGTATTTTTAACAGCTGACAAAGCAGAAGCTTTTCCCCCCATTTGCTGGGCATCTCAGAGAAACTTGGCACAGGGAACTCGCCCAAGCCATCCAGAAGAAAAACTACCCCAGTTTCTCAATGCATCGGCACAGCAAAGGCCCTGGGGTCTCCACCCCACACACCTCCCCTCTCAGGCAGCCTCCCCATTCTGCTCTTTGGCTCAGCTTAAGGCAAACAGAGCCAGAACTGCCCTTTGGACTCGCGCAGAGGGTGGCTGGGTGGACATTCCCTAGCCAGACTCCCATAGAGCTGTATCCCGGGCTCCTGCACAAAGCAGATGGGCTCCTCCAGGCTCCATCACGACCACTGGAGGCCCCAGGGAGGATCAGCACGGGCCTCGCATGGAGGACATGGCCAGGTTTGCACAGGGAGGACCGGGCGCCGAGCAGAGCAAGGCAGGGGTGAAGAGTCCCCTCAAATCTAGGCCACAAGAGTCACTTCATCAGTGGTATCAGCACACACATTACTCACGCCTTCATGGCAATGCACAGAGGCTGCACAGAGAGCATCAGGGCGCTCCCCGGCCCTCCCCATTAGCCACAATTCAAATACCCCGAAGCTACTCGAGGGCAGCAAGAGCTCCAGAAGACAGAGCCGCCTCACTGCTCCACACAGACAGGATGGTTCCCCAGACACAGGGCTGGCGGTTCCGCTTTGAGCGGTTCCCAAGGCAAGGGGGAAACATCATCTGTTAAAAATGCGAGCAATAGGGTTTGCTGAAACTCAGGAATGCTGCTGCCGAGATCCATGCATTCCTCACGTTACTTTTTTTAGTCCCTAAACTGGTCATCCCAGAACCCTGGAAGAGGAGGGGGAGGAGAGCAGCCCCACTATCCAGGACAGCTTAATTCCCAAAGGATTGCCTGGAAAGCTATAAAGCACAGGCAGCAGCGAGAGCACAGCACAGTCAAAGCACTCACACTTTTTTCCATCTCTAGACCAAAGGAGATGTGAGACACTTCAAGCACTTGCACACAGCATTAAGGCAGGCTGCACAGAAACTATAAAGTTTAAGCCCTGGAACAGAAAAGTATCAATTGGAATTGAAGATTTAAAAAAAAAGCTCAGCTAATGCAAAACAGATGAGGCCCCCAGCTTCAAGAGGAAGCATTAACTGTTGCTTTCCATTTTGTCTCTCCAGACACCCCGCTGCATTTCTACACAGCGGCGGCTACAGTTTCCCATCCAGACGGCCGCAAAGCCGAGACAACGGCCTGTTAATTATACATAAAGGGGAGCCCTGGATGCTGCCTGAGGTTGCAGTGAAGACAAGGGCTCCTACACATCCATTGCTGGGCTTCGGTGCTGGCCACAGGCGGGACAAGCTGCTGGGATGGAGGGTGCTGCTTCCAGAGGGGCATTGCAGGAGCTGGGTCCCTGTCACCCCAAGGCTCTGCCCCAACCCACAGCCAAGGGGAAGATCCAAGGGTGCTCAGGACTTGGTCCACAAAGGGGGAACCCCAGGGGCCTCAAGGGGAAGGCAGCCAGGCTGGTGCTGCCCCATAGAAGAGGGGGGTAAAACCCACCCCATCACCCCAGGGGGGCCCATGGGGCCCCACACACCCTGTCAAGAAGCCCAGGCCCCACAAAGAGCTTCAGGGGCCTCTAGAGGAGCCTAGAGCCACACAGAACCCACAAGGAGACCTCATAGGGGCCCCACACAGAGCCTGGAAAGACCCTAGAGGAGCCCCAGGCAGAGTCACTCCACCCTAAATGAAACTTAAGGCCCATAGGGCTCCAGACCTCACCCACAACCTAGAGAGGCCACAGAAGGACCCCAGACAGACCCCAAGGGAGCCCCAAATCCCACAGAGACCCTAGACAGCCCCAAGAGGAACCCCAGACTCCACAAAGAAGCTAAGGGGGCTGCAAACAGAGCCCAGGCCCCACAAAACCCCCAAAGGAAACCCCAGCAGCACCCAAGGGAGCCACCAGCCCCAGACGGACCCCAGGACAAGGGGCCCCCGGGGCCCACAGAGACGGCGCCGGGGGCCCCGCGGGGCCAGACCGGCGGCGGCGGCGCTCACCTTGTCGAGGCAGTTCACCTTCTCGGTGGGGTACACGATCTTCCCGCAGCGCGCGCAGTTGGGATTCATGGCGGCCGCGCTGCCTCTGCCGCCGCCCGCCTCGCCGCCGCCCTTAAATAGGGGGAGGGGCGTGGCCGGGAGGCGTGGCCGGGGCCGGGAGGCGGGGC
>VZSG01001451.1:39474-54899 GCA_013398315.1 Nothoprocta pentlandii | reverse complement strand
ATTTTATTTTATTTTATTTTATTTTATTTTATTTTATTTTATTTTATTTTATTTTATTTTATTTTATTTTATTTTATTTTATTTTATTTTATTTTTCCCTCGGCTCAACAGTTGATTATTTGGAGGGTTTAAACAGCATGTGTTATTGGGTAATTTCAGTCTTGGTGTTCATAGGGACTGGCTGTTCAGGGCTCAAACCTGCAATCTGGAAGCCTCACAGTTGCCATTGCCTCATGTATTACTCTTTCTCGTGTAATGCCAGCTCATATGGTGCAAGATAATTAAGTTCTTCTTGCGAATGCAAGTTCGTGTCGTTTGTGTGGTCACTATGTGTGCACAGAGGTATTTATGTATTAAAACTCTGCTTGGGAGAAGTAGAAAAGTTAATTCTCCCGTTAAAGGTGCTTTTTTGAATACCTTTGCTGTTTCTTATTCCAGGTTACCTCCCCTCAAACAAGGAATCTCCTTGGGCTGAAATTAATCTCGATGGAAGGAAAGCGATGACACACTCTTTCTCCACCTTAGTCTCCAAGGGTTGGATGTTTGTTTTCATTTCAGTATTAAGAAGGAGTCACTGGTGGATTAACTATCTAGGACGCTCTTCCTCAAAAGAGGCTTCTAGGCTGGTCATGCCAGAAAGGGCTTATTAAAGAAAATGAGGAGCTGAAGGAGCGAACATCCGAAAGCTGCTAATTGCTTTTTGTGGCTTCCTCGCTCGCCAGCCACCTGCGTTTCTGACATAAAACTGCAGTCCCCTCTTTGCTGTGGATCACTGCAAAAAGCCGCCGACGTCCTGATGAACCCGGCTCTGCACCTTTGAAAGCGAACCAAAACACAGGGGGTGATCAGCGAGACTTTTATTTTCCTTAAAGAAGGGAACTGCGATAACTCTCGCTTCGGTACAGTAGGAAACCTGGTTTAATAGATCTGTAGTGTAGTAGGTACAGAGGTGGCCCAGGACTAGTATTGAAGACACTGCAGGGTGGCTGCTGGAGCTTTCGGCACCTTTGGAGCTGCTCTGCACGCAGAGCTGGCTCTGCTGCAGCTCCGGCCCGTCCTCCCTCCTGCAGGGGCTTTCGGAGCTCGGAGGCACCAGGCTTTAGTGCCGCGGTTGCGCCCGCCTGGAGCTTTAGGAGCCTGCCTGGGTTTTGCTCTTGTTCTTTTGCGCCTTTAGCTTGGACACGTATCTGCGCGGAGCCGGGAGGAGCCCTTGTTCCCCCTGAACGCATCAGTGCACCGAGCTGCTCAGGGCTGAGCAGGAGCATGAGACATTTGGCATCTAAGGGAGACGCCCGGGCAGGAGGCAGCTGCTTTGGCGACGTGTCTGGGCTGAGCTGCGGCTCTGGGCCCGTCCTGCAGCCGTCCTGCGCTGGAAGGGCCGGGGTGCCCCGTGCGACGTGGAGCGCAGCCGGGGCACCCGCTCATCCCAGCGTACCTGTCCCTGCCTTCCAGTGCTCCTCTCTCCTGTCCGTGAAACAGGTGTTTTCTGTCTCACCATTTCTGCGGGTTTTCTACTCGTAGCTCTAGCAGTGACTATAAAAATTTCATTGATTTTTTTTCTTTAAGGTGCCTTATTTCAGCTAATAGCTGAGTCACCAGCCGCCGCTCCGCGGGCGGGTTTCCAGGTGGAGAGGAGCCTTTTTGCTGAAACTTTCATGTTTGAGTTACGGTTTTTGGCACACGCGGTTACCTTTTGAGTCTATTCCCACCTGGCTTGTTGGGTCCCAGCTGTTTGGGTGTCTCGCTACAGCAGAGCAAGAGCATGAAACGAGCCCCTTCTAGTCTCAAAGAGCAGCAGTGGCCTTAGTGAGGCTTAACGAGGAAGGGAACGGAGCGATGAGTGATATTTAAGCTTATTTTCAACCTCTAGGCTCCCTCCTAGGACTTGCAGTGTTTTTTTGTGGCCTTGGAGGTCCCTGCCTGTGTTGTGAAACCGAGTGCGTGGTCTGTCTGGAACAGGCCTCCTAGGTGAGGCTGGTCACTCATGAAGGACTAAGGAAGGGGAGTTTGCAGAGTTGCTGCCGCTCCGGGTCCAGCCTCTTGGCTTGGAGGAGGAATGGGTGGTGACAAGCCTAGAACAGGTAAGATCCGCTTGGAAAGGGTTCCCAGTCAGTTGGGACGGACTGAGGGGAGTTTGCTCATGAGGAGCTGGTTACCCGGCCAGCACAGCTTGCTGTAGGATCACAGAGCAGAATCATGCAGTTAAGGTTGGAAGGGACCTCCAGAGTCGCCCAGTCCAAGCTCCTGCACACGCAGGGTCACCCAGAGCACGGGGCGCAGGGTGGCATCCAGGCTGGTTGGGAAGATCTCCAGAGAAGGAGCCTCCCCAGCCTCCCTGGGCAGCCTGTGCCAGGGCTCGGGCACCCTCACAGTGAAGAAGTTTTTCCTTAAGTTCCTGGGGAGCTTTTGGTGCTTCAATTTGTGACCGTTTCCACTAGTCCTATCAGTGGCCACCACCGAAAAGAGGCCAGTCCCACATAGGGGGATTCTCCACCCTGCAGGGGTTGGATGGGCTCTGCTGAGTCTGGGCTCTTTCTACAGGAGCAAATCTCCATCCCGAGCCGGTCCTCTGCCACACGCAAGTCAGGGTGGTTAATTTTGGGTGAGACCAAGAAATCGCTGATAGCTCCGTGTCCTGACAAGCTCGATGAGCAGCGTGTGCAGCCTGGGCAGGTAGAAATCGCAGCGTTGCAGCAGCCGAAGCTCAGGTTCCTTCAGAAGCAGCTGAAGGAACCAAGCAGATGTTCAAGAAGGGCAGTTTGCTCAACGTGGTGCGAGAGGCCCTTGGATCCGGTGACGCATGTTGCGCGCAGCCCTGTTCCCAAATCCCCTTCTAGTCCCCGGTGTTTGAGCACCCAAGGAAAATCTCGCTGTCAAGCGACATTAGCAAGAGCAGAATTAAGTCTTAGAGGATTTAGCCGAGCGGCTTTGGCTGCAGAGTAAATGGAGAACCGTGCTGCTCCTTAAAGCTCCAGGTGCGTCTGCAGGACCTCTCCTGAAGGATGGTCATTAGGAAGCTGCTTTTGCTTTCACCAGGGTCCTCTCCACTTCTGCACTTTGCTCTTAGCTGGGATGGTGCTTGATTTCTTTGGCTTAGCTTCGTGTATCTGACCCAAATTCTGTGTATCCAGGGAGAGTCACTGCTCCAGGATGGAGTCCGTAGCCGGGATCGGTTACTTAGGGGAGCTGAATTGGCTGAAACTTCTCCTTTATTACTGATACCTGAAGCAAAGGGTTCAAGAGGATGCAGCTGAGCATCCGTTCCCTGCATGGGGATAGGATGTTGCACCCGTTAAAACTGCTGAATCCTGCTCCAGGGCAGCGGTGCAGGCAGGGAGATGGGGGTGCTTGGAAAATCAAGGCGGGAAATGAAATCTGAGGTGAGCCTGCACGGTGGTGCCTCGTACATCCCTGATTCCTCTTTGGGAAGTGGCCCCCGGGACCCCGTGACAGTGGAAAACTCCAGCTGAAAAATCAAACGGAGTGCCCAGGGCTGTGTGAGGCCCTGCCCAATTCCTGGATCTTGGCAGCCTCCCTGGGAAGAGGCTCTGCCTCCTCTCCTTGCTTCCGAGCTCTCCCGCCGCCGGGCGATGCTCCGGTGAGCAACCGTGTTGGGTTGGCATGTCCTGGTGGGGCACGAGGAGCAGATCTTGCCCCGCAGCAGAGGAAGGGGGGCATCGGATGTGGCTCTCCCGAAGGATCATGAGGAATGTGGCTCCGAGTCCTCCGGCCTTTTATGGGCTCGCTCCAAATGAGCACCGTGGTTTGAACGCGGTGCCTGGATATCGTCACGGGCGGGAAGAGCTGCCTCCGTCCTGAGTGGGTTACACTCCCGGCCGCGATGTTTGCTGTCTAATTAACCCTAATCAAGCCCTGTTGTTAGGTTTCGTGGGCAGATCTGGGTGTGAAGGCTGTAATAAAGAGAGAAGCCCGAGGTGGGGAGCAGGTTTGTCCTGGTGCTGCCGTGTCCGACCTTGGTGACGTCTGCCTGCCGCTCCAGCTCCCGCGTGCACGGGCTGCTCCGCCGCTCGGGACGTGCCAGGGAACGCGTTTCCCTTTCCTCTGCCATCCTCCTGTGGCCGGAGGCGCGGGAGGGAGGCGGAACATCGTGTTCGGATCAGCCGGCACCTTCGCATCCAGCAGCTGTTCTCCTGCACAGGCGCCGGGATTGCAGCCCAACGGCTGCAGCGCCCTCCGCTCCGGGCATCAGCTGTTGTGTGCACCTCAGAACCACCTCGATTACCTTTTTGTTTTGCTTTTTGTCCGTTTTTGTTTTGCTTTTTTGCCCATGTGTCACCTGGGTCAGACTAAGGGCTCCAAAATTGTCTTATTTATATATATATATATATTTTTTTTTTTTTTAATGTTTTCCCCTGCCGCACAGCTGAACCACGGAGCGGATTGGCCCTTTTTCGGTTTCACGGCGCTGGGCTCGTCCTCTCCATCCGAGCGGGAATTGGCCTTCGCTGCTGCAAGCGCTTTTCCTTTCGGGATGGTTGTCAAGGAAACGCTTGCAAGGCCCCGCATCCCGGCTCCAGAGCCGCCCCCCGCGCCGGGGCCGCGTGCAGGGCGCCGTGGGCCACAAACGGCTCCATCCTGCCGCAGATGGAGCTTCGCCATTGAAAACTTCAATACCTTTTGCTGCAGGATCACCGCCGCTGCAGTTCTTTGCAGCGGGGCCGGCCCTCGCCGAGGGGGCCTTGCCTGAACTCCGGGCTGTCCCCACGTAACCAGCGGCCCAGGAGATGGTTTCGGCTGTTTTGTGTTTAAATCGGCGTGAGTTTTTGTGTAGATGACCCCAAAAATCTTTCATTCAGTCTTGCGAATGCTCCAGGGGAAAATGGATTCATTTTGGCATCAAAAGCTTGCGTTGCTCTTCAAAAGCTCTTCTATAGACCCTGGATAACGAGCACAATTTCGCCCGGGTTGCTTCATTTCCGTGTTATTTCTGCGGCTCTCGGCTGGCAGCAGCAGCTGGCGGCGCCCAGGGTGCAGAGCAGCCGGCTACATCCTCCTGCAGAGAGCTGCTGCCTTTCAAAAACAACCCCCCACAAAACCCACCCTCCGTGTGTTTAGGACTGCGCCTTAGCTGCCCTTTCCCATCCTAAACCGAGCCGTGCAGCTTTCTGGGCAGAAATGCAGTTTAGTAAGGGTAAGTAGGTCACCCCCGTGCCCGCGAGGGGCAGCGGGTGAACAGCTCCCCTCTCCAGGAGGCTGCTCCCGGCTCCCGCTGCTGCTCCCTGTTGTCCTGCTCCCTGACCACCGCCTGGTGCTCCCAGGGCAGAGCTGGCAGGCTGCAGCCTCCCCTTGGCTGCATCCCGCCGGGCACCGCGCTGCGGGGCAGCTGCGCCGCTCCCACGCCTTCCCTGGCACCCTCTCCCGCTGCCTTTTTCTTCTCGCCCTCTGTAATTTCGTTCTATGATCAGTCCCTTGCAGAAAATAGCAGCTGTCTCTTTTGATGGGCACGGGTCGTTTCCAGCCTTTCTCTCCGTGTTCCTCCCGCGGTGTCCGCGACGTGTGCGGGGCCGTTGCCTCCTGCAGCCCGTGCCTGGCTGCTCTGCTCTTCCTA
The DNA here is from genome assembly GCA_013398315.1 of Nothoprocta pentlandii. Lineage (NCBI taxonomy): Eukaryota > Metazoa > Chordata > Aves > Tinamiformes > Tinamidae > Nothoprocta > Nothoprocta pentlandii. Next base: position 49,330 of record VZSG01001451.1, on the reverse strand, counting down.
ACGCTCCTGGACGCATCGAGCAGTAAATCACAGCATCCCCGTTGAAGTCTTGGTGCCTTTTTTCACCCAAATGGGTTAGAGGACATAGGTGGCTACTCCGGTGTATAGTATCTTGATCAAATAAATGTAAAATTGGGTCCAGCCCCGCTTCAGTGCGTGTGCGCACGACCTGCTGCGTTCCCACAGCTTCCCAGCGGGCTACAGGGGGTTAATATTTAATATCTGTGTTGCAAAGGTTGCCATCGTGCTGGTAGGTTAAAAATAAATAACCCCCCCGAGCAATAAACTCAAATTGTCCTGGTGCTTTGAGAGGCTGACTTTGAAAATCAGCGCTGTCCCATTGCAATTGGCACCGGCCCGGGGGCAGGTAGCAGAATTGCAAGAGGGCTTTAGTGCGTTGCATTTTTCGGAGGGATCTTGTTGGTACGGAGCTTATGTGATGTTTATGTGCTCCTGTGTTTCTAGTGCCGAGAGAATTATTTATTTCTTGGTGAGCAGTTAGTAAGGGCAGCTTTTGTTAATGGTGCAGCAATTCTGCATGTGAGATTGGTCAAAGGAACCCAGAATCTGCTCAGGCTACTTCTCCAGAACACGAAAAAGGCTTCGGTGTCATATTTGTATTTTTTATGCATGTGCACGCACAAGCAGGTGCCCTGCAAACGAGCTCCTTATCACGCCTTGCACAAGATTTCTGCAGGATGGGCCTTCGCTTTCCTAGGAGATCCCTTCTCAGTGCATGGAAACCTCTCATGGCTTGTCCAGGTTTACAAGGAAGGCTTTTTAGCTGCTTTTGAGAGATTAAAGCAACTATTTTTTTCTTGTTTAGATTTTTAGATTTATTCTTTGCACGCAGTTTGAAACACAGGTTTCAAAGCCATGGACAGCAAGGACATCTTCGAGGTGTCAGGGTATTTATTTTTAAGCCCAAAGCATCAATGGGTTTGTGAGCTCCTTGACTTCTGACGCTTGCACGTCACCGATGACAGGATTTAGGGTGCTGTGGGCCTTGCACCCTTCTCCAAAGAGCTGCTCCTAACCCCATGCCCAGTCCCTGCGTCTGCCCTACAAAAGATTAGCGACCTCTTAAACACACCGGAGAAAAGAAGTACCTAAAACTGCCACCTGTCTGTGAAATTCCAGGCACCTTCCAAACCTCGGGCTTCCGATTTGCTAAGGAGGTGGGGGAAGCTGGTGGAGATTCGGGTTTTCTTTGCAAAGCCGAGCCCTCCCGCCTGCGTGTTGGCAGCGGGGATGTTTTTGTGCCGTGTGTGCACAAATAGGGGCTTGGAGGGGGGGGTCTAAAACAGTCTGAACGCCAATTTGTTTGACGTAACGTGTTGCATAAGAGGAGAAACGGGTTATCTAATGTGTAGGTTTGCGCTCCTTTGAGGCGGTAGAGCTGAAAACGGAAGCTAAACTTGAGGATCCTGGTCTGTTTTGGACAGAAAAGGCGGCCAGGGTTTCTGCAGATAAATCCGTCCCCATCCTGCAGTGCGTGGAGCCCGAGTGGCTGGGGCTGCAGGTAGAGAGGCGTGTGAAAAACGAGGTGGAAAATGGGAGCTGAGGATCACTGCCCATGGCAATGATGTGTTCCCGGGCAGGACGGCTACGGGCAGGGCAGGGAAGAGGAGCCGCGGGCCGGGCAGAGCGTGGGGTTCATCCCGCGCTCCCTCTGGAGCTCTTCCCGGCCGTGCCAGGGCTAAGCCGTGCCCCATCGGAGAGGAATCGCTCCAATTAGCTCATTAAGGATTGAAGCCTCCCGGGGCAGAGCCACGAGCCCCTGACGCCGCGGTTAGGGCAGGTCTCCCGGGCCATCCATCAGCTCCCTCCGGACAAGCGCCCGGGGAGGATCTTGATGTTTGCTGAGACGAGTTGCTTTGCTAGCGTGGGCTTCTGGAGGAGGCTTTGCTGGCAATGTCCCCGGCCATCCCGGAGCGTCGTTTCCCCCGGAGCGCAGCAGCTCCTGGGCACCGTCCCTCCGCGCGGGCGAGCGGTCGTGATGCCGCGGCTGGTACGTGTGCGGCGGCAGGCACCGAAATGCTGGCAACGAAAGCAGCTTGGGGTAATTATCAGAAAATTAAGGATAATCTCCTGCTCCGGAATCGGGATAAAGGGCAGAGGAGAGATTAGCGGGACTCGTTGGCAGCGCCGGGCCTGGGGTGGCGAGGCCGGCCAGGAGGCATCTGAGCCACGCTGCGTTCCCGGCCATTCCCAACGCCGAACATGGAGCAGGCCGGGAGGCACCTCAGCCACGCTGCATTCCCGGCCATTCCCAACACCAGATGTGGAGCAGACCTTGTCCCTTTGGGTTCCTCCAGCTTCGCGGAGCCGCTGCCCGTATTTTCTGATCGCAGCAGTGCAGTGTTTTCTGATCTGAATGGTGAAATTGTTTGCATGGGTCCCATAACTTCATGAAGACTGAGCAAAAGCAGCTGCTTTGATGCCTTCTCTGCTTACATGAATCAGGCTCTCCTCTGAATGTTTTCTGTCTCATGTCCCTATTTTTCCTGATGTTCTCCCCTTCTCTCCTCAGGTCTGGCGCTGAAGAAGGCAGCAATCACTGAGGTGAGATGTGGAAAGCTGGTCTGGGAAACCCCATGCTGAGAGCTGAGAACACAGAGCCCTGGGAGATGCTTCAATACGACCTTCTGAACAAAACTGGGTTTTAAAATACACTTAATACTACTGAAAATTTGGTATCGTTTACTTGGGAGAATGAAAATTAGCAGTAGGTCTCCAGAGTCTTTGTCTTGGTGTGACCACGGCTAGGAAGGGAACGCGAAGGGGTTTTGCCCCTTGTGTGGCCAGACTTAGCTCCACGGTGTCTTCTGTAAGCACTTGGATCGTGTGGTTGGCCTCAGGTAAGGGTGTGGGAGAGCTTCGTGGTCTGCAGCAGAGTCCGGGGGCATCTCCTGAGCTCTGCTTTGGGTCTCACCTGCTCCTGGGAGTCAGCTGAGGTGGCTGTGGTTTGTGGAGCCCTGAAACGGGGGTGTCTCCAGGGAGTTTCCTTCTGCCCCCCTGCAGGTTGCTGAATCACTGTTCCCTTCTGGAGCAGAGCTCCTCACAGTTGGTGGCAGGGAATCCAGTGGGAGGATCTGTGCTTGAGAGCTGCTCCCTGAAGCCCACACTCGTGGTTAGGGCACCGCGTTCAAATGATCTCTTTTGATCTAATTTCCTGACTTATCCCTTTCTGTTACTCACCTGGGATGATGAACATGTGAATAGTAACATCTTTCCATAAATCTGCCAGAGATTTCACACTTGAACCTTTTTCCCTCCCCAGGAATTGGCGTAGTTAGAAAAGCTTCTGTAAGAGCTAATTGCACAAATAACCCAACCTATTCCTGCCCCAGAAACAGTTATGATTAGAGCAAATGACTAAGGAATAGCCTTTTTTTTCCCCCCCCTTTTTTTTTTTTCCTTTTTTTACTGATTTTCATGGGATAGCAATCTTTTTAAGCAATCCCTGTGTCTGTTAATCACTTTGTGATCAGCCTCATGGAGGCGCAGGGCTGTGCAGATGGAATTTGCTTGTAATAGGATACAGCCTCTTAGGTAGAAGTTGCGAGGGGAGGATAAACTATGCTGCTAGTCACGACTGCTTGGAGAAAGAGTACTGGGAAGCAAGCTCAGCTGTGCAAAACAAATGTTTAAAACGGAGTGAAAAGCAGGATTTTTTTGAAAGAGAAATCAGACAGCCTTAGATCCAGAAGTTCAAGCAGCTTGGCCAGAAATAGCTGCAAGCTCTTGATTAAAAACTCAAGCACAAAGAAGCTCTGTAGCCTGAACAAAATTACATATTGTCTGCCCCAGACATCAGTTCTGAGAGATGGCCCTGCCTGCAGGAGCCGGTGATATAATATTGTCACTTGGGGAGTGACCTTGGGGCGCTCTGCACGCTGCTCAAGGAAGCATCCAAAGCCTGGCTGTTCGGGACTACAACACCCCGGGTTTAGTTGGTCCCTCATCAACAGCTGGGGGTCAGGTGAAACTGCCCCCCCTATGCACAGGGTTGCAGGAGTTACCTCAAACTGCACCACACGGGGTTGACTTGACTTGTAAAAGGGTCTATTCACATTTATTCACATTCCTCTTAGTCTTGGATCAGCAGCAAAGACCTGGAACAACTTAGGAGGGGAAGAAGTGGGTTGAGGTTAAGATCTACTCCCTCTCTGAAGGTCCTGCAGCATTTCTGCAAAATTTTGCCAGCCCCGAGGAAGAGCTGTTATTGCCATTCGCCCTGCGTGGGCTCATCCCCGCGCTGAATTGTTATCAAATGAGATCTTGCTTAAGTGGATTAGCTCCGTGTGAGCGCAGGCGTGGGGTTGTGTTAGGCGTGTTATCTGTCTCTGATTTCTTCAGAGAAGTGTGAGGTAGTGCTGGGAAACTGCAGGGCATGGGCTCTTCAGAAATAGGCTTCTCCCTGTTTGATTTAACGTATCACTATTTGTAATCAATGAGAACCCAAGGTTGGGCACCTGGGGCATCTGGCAGCAAACCCATCTTTCCTGCTGTCTTTGCTGGGGGCTCTGCTTTTTAGTGCTGTGGGTTTTGCTTGGAGAGGCTGGGAATTCTCAAACTTGCCGTCTTGTAGGACGGATGTACAATGCAAATAGCCTTGGATAAAGCTTGCTGGTGCCAAGTAGACCCATTTGCATCGTGTTTTCCAATTGTAGGGACCATCGCTTCCAGGACAGCCTGGCCAAGGAAAGAAGATAGGTCATCGAGGAGTTGATGCTTCTGGGGAAACCACCTACAAAAAGGTTTGTTTCAGTGGTGCAGGAACCAGTACGTAGCAGACCAAGAAGAGAACCTTGGTCTCAGGATTAGGTAGAGCACAACTGAACTTTCCCGAGTTACTTTGTTCATGTGCTGCCAATCTCATTTAGATCTTGTGCAGTGCTCTTGTATAACCTGGCTGCTCGCAAAGCTTCTGAATGCCTCAGTCCATCTATTCAGCAGCTGGTTGAACTTGTTTAGCAGAACAGAGTGTCCGGGGCAACTCCTTAAGAGCCTCAGCAGGGCTGTGCTGTAACGCAGGGAATATCGCAGCAATGGGCTGTGCAGTGCTTGTTGACTGCCCTTTTCTTTCCACCAGACTACTTCATCCACCCTGAAGGGAGCCATCCAGCTAGGGATCGGATATACAGTCGGCAATCTGAGCTCCAAGCCGGAGAGGGATGTCCTGATGCAGGACTTCTACGTGGTGGAGAGCATCTTTTTCCCGAGGTAAAGAGGCCTGGGAAACAAAACGAAGGAAGGAGTTAATTTTCCTCTCACCAGTTTTTCAAGAGAGCCTCCATCTGTCTGTGAATCACAGTGATGGATGCTCTGAATGTTTTAAATATGCATCTTTTTCATAGAAAAATACAACAGTGGGAAGTGTTAGATTCTGCAGTGCACTGGCTTGCAAGGAACTGCAATGTGAGATGCAGAACTGCATTCCTGGTTTGTTAGGTGTGTTTCTTCCTACCAGTCTGCTTAGAATTTTTTTCTAGAAACTAGAACCCATCTGAGATGGAGGAAGCTCTCTGGAAGCTCCCTGATCGTGAGGGTAAACAGAGCTCATAAAACCCATGTTTTGTGGTTAAATACATTCAGCTTGGCAAATGCTATTGCTTGCACCCTTTGGAGATAGATTTTGGCAGACGGATTAATACTTTTATTTCCATGTTGTTCTGCCACAGGAAAAAAAAACACTGTTGTATTGTTCCTAAGATGTTTTGCAAGGCTCAGTTTATCTTTAATACGCAGCAGTGTTGATGTGAATGCGCACGCGTGGTGAAGGTTGACACGGAAAGTGTCCTCACGTAGTGTCTGTTCTGTGCAGCGAAGGAAGCAACCTCACCCCGGCTCACCATTACGCCGACTTCAGATTCAAAACCTACGCTCCGGTGGCTTTCCGCTACTTCCGAGAGCTCTTTGGGATTCGTCCGGATGACTATTTGGTACGGATATGTGACTGGATTTCTGTCTCTCCTGCTTTGTTTGAATTGGTCTGGGGTAAGCCTAAATCAGCTAATCTTGCTGAAAAGGGGACAGAGAAGAGTCCGTTGCTCTGATCCCAGCAAGGAGCGGGAACAGGCTGCGGCTTTCGAGCCTCTGCTCCTGTTTGGAGGGGTTCCAGTGACAGTCCCAGCAGGGACTGCCACCCTTTTTGAGCCAAAATCCTCATTTCCAAAGAGGTAACTGCTGGCTTTTGCTGGAGGGAAAGGAAATCTGCTCTAAGGGAATGCAGCCTGCCTTACGTTACAGGGGTTCCCCTCTGCTTCTTGTGGGGACAATAACTTACTTTGTTTACAAGCCAAAGGAGCCTTGTTCTGCTGGGTGCAACCCTGTGACGTCCCCTGGGGCTCTGAGGACAAAGATGGGAATTCTTCCTCGTGTACTCACTCAAGAACTATGTGAATGTAGTTTAGTTAATCATCTTATGAAGCCAGAAGAAAATCCAGCCTCTTGTTGCGCTCAGGAGGTTCTTCAGAGCTAGAAAGGCTGTTTTCGACGAGACTGGGAATACTCCATGGGCAAATTTTTGTCCCTTGAATGCCACGCGCACATACCCCTTTTCAATAGCCCTTCCTTCTGACCCCAACTGCACACAGGGGTGACTGTGACTGAAAACACGCGGGTTCAAACGGGTCTGTGAATCCACGGCACGGCTCGATGGGGGCAGCGCCCCGTCTGCCAGCCCGGATCACGTTGGCTGGTCTGATGTGGGATTCAGAACTTGGGTGAGGCAGAGCGCCTGCCTTGGTTTCAAAGGTCACAGCTCTGATTTGTTGCTGCTTCCCCTCATTCTCTCTTGCCTGCTGCAGCAGCAAATGCCTTTAATTATGCATGAGATAATTAACTTGATAAAGTCTTGGATCATTAATCTGTGCAGTGCTGAAAGCTGTTTTCGGTACGTAATGATGAGGGTTTAATTTATTGCTCTGATTGTGTCCGTTATCCCTTCTCCCCGTCTTACCTCTGCGGTGGCAGCTCCAGCACAGAACTGCCTTGAACCCATTTGACATTAGCAAATATTCGGGGGGTTGATACCTCCTGCAAAGCGTTGCGTGCTCGTGGGCATGCTTGTGCATTCGCTCCCTGCTGCTGGGCATGCCTGAGGATCTGCTCTCTGCATCCTCACGTCTAAAAATGTCCTTCCAGACCAATTCCACACCCCTCGCTGCTCTCGGATTCCCTTCCTCCTATTTGGGGACCCAGTCTTTCCATGTGCTCCCAGCAGTGCTGAGGAGGTGAGACGTGGCTATAAAACATAGGTCTAACCCGGAGCCTAAGGCCAGAGGCCCCAGCACAGTGATATGTGGTACCCTGAGCAGGCTGTCAGATCTCTTAAAACCCAAGCTTTCTGTCCGTGCTTGTGGTAGCGTGCTGGAAGAAGCCCAAATGTGCTGCACATGTCCCCGCACAATGGGGAACGAGGTCATTATGCAGCTGGGATGTTCTGAAAGCAGAAGATCAGCTTGATTCTGAGCACTTGGGAGGCTCCAAACTGAAATCTTACTCTCTAATTGTAAACTGTCCATCAGCTGTGCTGCTTAGATCTAAACTATAATGAAAATAATTGTCATTTAAGCTTTGCTGTCTCTTAAGGCAGCTGCTCTTAAGGCAGCTCTTCCCTCTGAGGAAGGCCTTGAAGGATGTGGAACTTGGTATGCAATGATTTAGGGCTAAAGACTCTTTTTTTTTTCCCCTTTTTCCCTTTTTGTCCTTAGTATTCGTTATGTAACGAGCCTCTGATAGAGCTGTCGAACCCTGGTGCCAGTGGCTCCCTCTTCTATGTCACCAGTGATGACGAGTTCATCATAAAAACTGTGATGCACAAGGAAGCTGAATTCCTACAGAAGCTCCTTCCCGGCTACTACATGGTGTGTATCGTCCTGGACCTGGCTTGGGATGGTAGCGACGATGTTTCTATACTCAGCATTGTATAGGGCATGTCACCCACGTGGGTTTCTGGTGGCCTGTCCCTTGACTACATGAACAGTGTGTCATGAAGCCTGTCCCAGAAGCACAAACCCTGCCAATTATTTGCAAATCTAAGGCACCTAATTGTGTCATGGCTTGTGGACGTGTTCTGGCCTGAAAAAGACTTCCCAGGTGTCTGTTTTGAGGGTCCTGAGATGACAAATAACAAATCGAAATACAACCCCAATGCCTAGAAAGGTGTATTAACCAGCAACCGTGTGTCTGCATGACCAGGTCGAAGGATCCAACTCTATAAATGTGGGCACTGAAACCTAGTTAGGGCTACCCTGAGCACCAGGAAAGTGATACCTGCTCTTCAGAGCATTCGGAGATGCTCCACATCATCTCTCTGCTGCCTTTGGGAAACACACAGTGTAAAATGAGCTGGTGAGAAGGGAGCAGGATGGTTACGTCCTTAGCTAAGCTGGAAAAGTGGCCTTGGCTTTTGGGCTGGGCTGCCACTGTGATGCTTTTAGTCCGGGCTGTGTTCAGCAGCGCACAACGAGGGCTCACTCGCAAGCCTAGTTAGGCGAGGTGAGATGAGGAGCATGAAATTTTAATAAATAATAATAAATAAATAATTTTTGTCTTTCTGACGCCTGTCAGAGGATCTGTCAGGTCTGTCCTTTCTTTCACAGCGTGCGGGGATGTTCTGCTTCCTTCCTAAACTTCCCCAAAGCTGAACAAGCAAATCGTGCCTGTCATGTCATTGCTAATAATACAGCTGCCTAAAAAAGGGCTTGATGGCAGAGCAGGATATCCGTGCTCTCTGGCCGGTTGTGTTTTGGAAGATGACTCTAAAAGAAGGGGAAAATTGGTGGTGTTTTGTTAGGAATATTGTAGCCTTGGTTTATTCTGGGCCACAGAACAGCTCTTAATTTCTGACACTCCTAAATGAATGCAGCTAGTGGATATTTTTAAACTTGAAGTTCCCACTTATTTGTATTTATTTCTCTTTCAATTTGCTTTCCCATTTTTAGCTGCTCTTGATGGGGAAAGCAGGGAATTTCCGGACTTGATTATTTGCCCAGAGACATCTGAACATCTGATTCCATATATTGAAGGCATAGTGGTATTTTCAGGTCCTAAAGCCACTGAACGGCAAAAGTTTGTCACATTTATGCATTTGCTGCATAAATGTCACGTTTATGCATTTTCCTGAGGTTTCCTGCGAAATTCCGAAAAAAAAATGTAGTTGAAGAAGCCCTAATCTGCTGACAGTTCCAAGATCCATTAACGTTGGCTCTTTGTTGAACACAACAGGAGTCTTCTGCCAAAATGACCTTTTCCTGATGCTTTTCCAACCCTGCTGCAGAACCTGAACCAGAACCCACGGACGCTGCTGCCAAAGTTTTATGGACTCTATTGTGTGCAATCAGGGGGCAAAAACATCCGGGTGGTCGTGATGAACAACATTTTGCCCCGGGTGGTGAAAATGCACCTGAAATTTGACCTGAAAGGTTCGACCTACAAACGTCGGGCATCCAAGAAGGAAAAAGAAAAGTCCAGCCCCACGTACAAGGACCTAGACTTCATACAAGACATGCCTGAGGGCCTCATGCTGGATGCAGACACCTTCAGTGCGCTGGTGAAAACCTTGCAACGAGACTGCCTGGTAAGGAGAGGGGGGTGTTTGGGAGCAGCTTGAGGACGTTTGTGGCTCTTGAGCACTAGGCATTGCTGATGACCGAGGACCTTGCTAGTCTGCAAACCCCAAAGCAGGGACAAGCCCCTTCACTGCTCCTCCTCCCTAAAAGCAAAGCAGTGAAGTTGAGTCTCATGGTAGTGCCTGAGAATTGAGGCTGTTCATTCCTGTGATGCATCCAGTTGTGGCAATCTGCTTCCCTTCCCTTCCCTTCCCTTCCCTTCCCTTCCCTTCCCT
>VZSG01001451.1:23563-39331 GCA_013398315.1 Nothoprocta pentlandii | reverse complement strand
CCCTTCCCTTCCCTTCCCTTCCCTTCCCTTCCCTTCCCTTCCCTTCCCTTCCCTTCCCTTCCCTTCCCTTCCCTTCCCGTTTGGGCTAAAAACAAACAATACAATGTGCAAGAGGTGCATGGTACAACTGGGTTACTTGTGAGTCCTCAGCCCTGTAGGTTGTGGGATGGCTGAAATCAATGAGCTCCAGCAAGTCCAGAGATGCTCTAGCTTCACCTAAGGAGCTGCTCGCGTGAGTGGGGAGGAGCAGTTCCAGGCGTTGGGGTCTGTGCTGCCTTTGAAGATGCTTGTGAGCAATTGCTGGCCTGATTTGCCTTTGTTCTTAAACTCGATACTAACCTGTAGGTGTTGGAAAGTTTTAAAATCATGGACTACAGCCTCCTGCTTGGGGTCCATAACATAGACCAGCAAGAACGGGAGCGACTGTCAGAGGGAGCCCACAGCACGTCGGATGAGAAGCGTCCCGTGGCGCAGAAGGCCCTTTACTCCACGGCCATGGAGTCCATCCAGGGTGGAGCTGCCCGCGGGGAGTCCATAGACACGGACGACACGTAGGTGAAAATCTCCTCCTTCGCACTGCTGCCAAGAGTGGAAGTGGGGGCTGGACGAGTAGGTCCCCAATTGTGGCCAGTGTGGGAGCTCTTGGAGAGCTGCTGCCGGCCCCACAGCCTGTTGTGGAGGCCACACGCGGCGCTCGTGACCGTCCCTCTGGCTCCACACACCAGGCTTGGTAATAAGCGGTGGCATTTGGTGTATTTGCCAGCGGCACTGTGCTGCCTGAAACCAGCTGTTCCAGCTTCAAAGGAGATTGGTCTGGTGGGGCCAGGAATTACTTTGGTGCTTTGAACACTTCCAGTCTCTCAGACAGCTCCATAATTGCAGAGGCTGAACGCCCGCGTGCTCCTGGGCTGCGCTGATAGCAGCGCTGCTGCTCCTTTCCCGGGATTGTGGGCTGCACGATGGGCATGGAAAGACCCTCCTCCTTAAAGCTTTGCTGCCCTCGTCAGCAGACAGCTCGTGCTGACTTGATAAATAATCTGGTCCCCAGGATGAAATAGGATTTTATACTTCAGGAATCTTGGATGCCCAGCACAACTGCCAACAGCTGCATAATGTCTGGTGCAGGGAGCAGCTTTGGTGTGTGGTAGGAGCTGCCACACACAGATGGTCCTCAGGTACCATCTTTATAAGCTGCCCTGGGACACGTCGCCCTCTCAGATGTATTTTAAGTATTTTATGGTGCTTTTCCTGTGAGACTGAGTTCAGCCTCAAGCTTGTGCTCCTGTCCTGGAGCCAGGAAAATCCATGCAATGTTTTTCTGGCTCAAGTAGGACTATTGCCATGCACCATGTGTCCTTGTCCTGCTGTTTTGTGCTTGGCCATGCAGGGAGGCAGTGGCTTCAGGGACACCTTGCCTGGGTCAGTAGGGGACTTGCCGGGCTCTGCACGAAGGTTTTCTCACTGGAGTTTTGTCTCACCTGCAGAATGGGAGGAATCCCAGCAGTGAACGGCAAAGGAGAGCGCCTCCTGCTCCACGTAGGAATAATAGATATCCTCCAGTCGTACAGGTGAGAGCTTTGCTGTCCTCTAAGTCCCTTAACATCTGGTTTAATACTGGATGAAAGCAGGAAGGTCTTCTACACCTGAAGTGTTGGATAATGAGTAGGCAGGCTGTCTAACACAGCATCCAATGCACATCAGGGGCTGTGAATTTTTATCTCATCCTTAGAACAGCTGGTGGCACCGAGCTCTTTTTGTAAGGTATAATGAGCTGCTTACAATGCAAGTTCCCTACGTCTGCGCCTAGAATGGGTAGCGTTTCACAGAATCACAGAATGTTCAGGGTTGGAAGGGACCTCTAGAGATCATCTAGTCCAACCTTCCCGCTCAAGCGGGCACACCTAGAACATGTGGCACAGGGCAGCATCCAGGCGGGTTTGGAGACCTCCAGAGAAGGAGACGCCACAGCCTCCCTGGGCAGCCTGTGCCAGGGCTCTGGTACCCTCACAGTGCAGAAGTTCCTCCTCACCTGGAGACGGAACTTCCTGTGCTCCAGCTTATGGCCATTTCCCCTTGTCCTATCGCTGGCCAGCGCTGAGAAGAGCTTGGCCCCTTCTTCCCTGCATTCTCCCTTCCTGAACTTATACATGTTAAGCAGATCCCCTCTCAGGCTTCTCTTCTCCAGAGAAAACAGGCCCAGCTCACTCAGTCTCTCCTCATACGAGAGATGTTCCAGTCCCTTCATCATCTTTGTTGCTCTCCGCTGGACCCTCTCAAGAAGCTCCACATCCCTCTTATACTGGGGAGCCCAGAACTGCAGACAGCGCTCCAGGTTTCCCCAGGACTGCAAGATGTTTCTCGGCCCCTCTTGCAGCCCTCGTTGCCTGTGGCAGTGCTGACCTGAGCGCGGTGCTGCTGCCTGCACGGCTGCCCCTTCCTGCCTGGAGGGAAGCTGTGCTCCACGTGAAGGAGCAATTATTAGCAACCCTGTTCTCTCTCCGGTGCAGGGTACGAAAAGTGGCTTAGATATTGAGTGCAGACCTCAATCTAATTCTCTCTCTCCACTTCTCTGAAATTAGGTTCATCAAGAAGCTGGAACATACCTGGAAGGCTCTTGTCCATGATGGGGTGAGTGTCAGTACAGAGGCAAGAATTGTGCCAGCCTCAGTGAGGCCACCTGCCTTGGCTTCTTCTATACTGGTTGGTGTCAATTATATCACTGTTTTTAGCGCCTGAACTGGCTGAAGTTGATGAGAGGAATAGTTCTTAGCTCTTTTTCCTGCACAGCGGTGTAGTGCCAATTATTTCCGACCAGGTTTTCTTGCTCGCGCCGCCTCCTCGCACACTTAGCTGCCGTGCGACCTTCTTTCCTCCCCTGCTCCCATCTGTCACTTCCCTCCTCCCCGTGCCACCGGGAGCTGTACACACGAGCCCTGTGCGTCTCGGCTGTGCTGTGGAGCCCCGTTTTGGCTCTCGTTGGCGACTGACTGGGTTTCCACTTCGCTGGGCTATTCATGAGTAACTGCCTCTCAGTGTTCCTCTGGTCTCCTGCAGCAGCCAGGTGTGTGTTTGCAAAAGAGCCACTTCAGATGTGGAAATTATTTTTTTTTCCAGTAATGCATATCCTAGCTCTTTTTAAATAACAAGGTGAAGGAAATGTGTCACTGGCAAGTCGTAGCAGCACAGCAGAACATCAGAAACGGCCTCTGCTTTAGAGTTTTAAACTGAAAGCACAGAGCACTTGAACTGTGTGGAAACCCTCAGCTGAATTTTGGTGTCCATGACAAACGCAGGTGTATCCAGAGGTGCTTTGAATGTCAGCCAGAAAAACTGGAAGAAATTTGACAGAATGTGGTCATACCAGTATTCCAAATATCTGGGAGGCTTTTAAAGGAATAAAATTGCCCAAATCCATTATAAAATTGTAGTGAGAATGTAATCAAATGCAATCAAATCAACAGCAACGCTTCAGGTTTATATATAGCATTAATCAGATCATTCCAGTTAAGTCTTTCCATTTTAAGGATCTAGCAGTGCTAAATGCTGCTCTACAGGTTGTATTGATTTGTTTCAGCAATTCTCTGTCTTGGGGGCTGAGTTTTAAATGAGGCGTTTGTTTCTTGCCTTTGCAGGACACAGTGTCAGTACACAGACCGAGCTTTTACGCAGAGAGATTCTTCAAGTTCATGACCAACACGGTGTTTCGAAAGAATTCCTGTAAGTGTCCATAGTCCGAGAGCTGTTGTCCTTGCGGGGTGGGAGAGGCAGAACCTTATCTCTGTCTTGCTGCTTTGGTCGGGGTGGAAAGCTGCATGGCTGGAGTCTGAGCAGGCTTTGCTACTCCAGAATAGATAAAAGCTGGGCAACTGCAAAGCCCTGGGGTTCTCACAGCCCAGCTTGTCCTGCTCAGACTGTAGCCCAGGAGCTCTCCATGCAGCCTGGCAGCAGAGATCCATCTCCAGGAAATGCATGTGTCGCAGGGCAGAGACCTCTCCCTACACAGGGGAGCTGCATCATGGAACAGTGTGAAGGTAGTTTGTAGTGGTGGCAACTTCCTCCTCATTCACTCTTCTCATCTAGCTCTGAAATCCTCCCCCTCGAAGAAAGGGCGCAGTGCCTTGCTGGCTGTCAAGACGTCTGGTCCAACCGCTGCGTTTTCGGCTAGCCAGCTTCCCTCGGAGAAGGACGAGACCCAGTATGATCTTCGTGCAGCCAGGAGTTACCCCACGCTCGATGACGAAGGTAACGGTCTTGCTTGGTGGCTCGTGACGGTGTGATTCTCCTCTCTCTTCTAGCAGTTCCTTAGGTCCTCCCCTGTTCTCGTTCAGTTCCCCACTGTGCACCAAACGCTCATCATCTTTGATGAATAGTTCTTCATTCCATGTCTTGCTGTGCTTTGCAGGTGCTAAACTTAACCAGGGCAGGGGAGAAGGTAAGAGTATATTGTTTTGTCACAGCGCTGGCAGTTAGTTGTTTTAGGGAGGCAACATCTCTGCATTCGGGGGAAAAAAATAAATCCCCTCTTTGCAGCACTATGTGGTTCTGCAGTAAAAATGGTTGCTTGCATCACTGCTGCAAGGCAGCTGCTGCCAACTGGCACCAGCGTAGCCCAGATGCACTCAGGAAGTTGGTTCTTTGAATTTTCCACCCTTGCAGAAAGGGGACTGGGAGCTACAGGCCTGTCGTGTCAGTGTTTGGGTAGTTATAAGGGGCAAGATCTTGTCTTTGCAAAAAGGCAAAGGGGTTCTTTGCTTCTTTGCTGCCTTATCATCGCTTCCATCTGGACTGGATTTGTGGATGAGTGGTGAAAGGCGAGATCCTTGAGTGTGCAAGTGTTAGATTTCTACCTGTACAAAACAGTGCGCACTTCGTTCATCTCTTAATTCACTTGGATATTTATCTCTGGCAGTCCAAGCCTTTAATCCAGCTTTGGTTACCAGTGAGACGTTTTCATTGGCTTTGTGTTTCCAGGAGCATTTTTAAGTCCCTCCCAAAGGGTAACCTGCTGTCTGTTGGGCAGGACTTGATGCTTAGTGGCCATCCTGGAGGAAACCTGTTGTCCTAACCTGCCTTGGGACAATCTGCTGCAGTCCTGAACCCAGCTAAGCTTGCTGTGTGTTTGTAGTTCTAAGAGGCTGCTCCTGTTGCAGCTGTGCAGGTTGTGGTGCATGACCCAGGCTGTAGTTCAGGTGCTGGTGTTTGACTCCTGCTTTTCTTCCACCCTCCACCTCTCCCTGCCCTCTGCTTGGGCCAGCAGGCAGGCCAGACCTGCTACCCTGCACGCCGCCTTCCTTCGAAGAAGCTACCACGGCCTCCATAGCCACGACACTGTCCTCGACGTCCCTCTCCGTTCCTGAGCGATCCCCTTCGGAGACGTCTGAGCAGCCCCGGTACAGGTGAGGACGGCGCCCGGGTCCCGCTCGCGCCGCAGCCGGGCGGTCACCGCACATCTCGGCAGGCTGCCCTGTGTTCCGCAATGCTAATGACCCCCTTTTAATTAAATCTCTCCTGGGAGCAAGCAGACACAGCTTTGATGGGATTAATTATTGCTGGAAGAAGTGTCAGCTGTGAAGTAGAACATCTCCGTCGTGGGGTGGGGAGTTGGATTTGGGGGCACTGTAGGTGTGCCCCCTACATTTTCTCTCCTGAATTGCTCCTCAAACTCCACTGTTCTGCTTTCTTTCTGCAGGAGGCGCACACACTCCTCGGGGCAGGATGGCAGGTGAGAAAAGTCACATTTCTTCTTAAACTGCTGCACAAAGACCTCGTGTTTGTCCCTGTGCAAAAGCCAAGGATGACTTGGAGGCTGAGCCTGAATCTCTGCAGATCCGGGACTGGGGTGGTCCTCTGTGGCTTGATGAACTTCATGCCATCAAATGTTCCCCTTTTTTATACAGAATTTTCCTCACATGCAGGTTTCTGAGATCACCTGTAATAGGTGGCTTGAACACAGCACCAAAGCGTGACAAAAATTATAGATGTGTCTGAATTTAGAAGCACGTATCATATAGTTAGCTTGAATAATTTTGCACCAGTGAAGCTGATGCCATTACCTATGTGTCAGAAGAATCTGAATGCAGATTCTGCATTTTTATTATTTTTTTTTAGCCATGGCTTCCTAGGATATTTTGTATGTGTTAAAGATGCAGGTTTTGAACTGCACCCCAGAGACTCTTCTGGGGGCTGTGGCATAGCTGGAGGAGCTGCAGGACAGACTTATGTCCTCTTTCTGCAATCAGTATCTGGTGCTTTAGAGAAATGACAGTTTGCAGCACCTCGCAGCCATGTCATTGTAGTTTTTTAATGGCACCCATGGGGTATTTCACCACCTGCACAATTCACTGCCTGAAAATGCTGCAAATCCTGGGCTTAAACTCAGGTACTTGTGACGGGACCTGCCGGGCAAAAAGCAGTGACTTATCTGAGTCACTCCGTGCCTCTTTTGTACTTAATGGAGGGAGCTGCTGTCGGATACAGCTGCTCACCCGAAAATAGGCCAGGTGAATCGTGTCCCAGAAGTACCTGTCCCTGGACAGTACGGAGAGCTCAGTGATTTCCTCGGGGACAAACGTCTCTATCACAGACTCGTCACACTGACAGCCCCCTTATAGATGTGGCTGTGGTTACTTCGGGCTGGTTGCTTTTTTTTCCACCCTGTGTCTTCATTTCTGGTGCTGCTGTTCGTGTGTGTCACTTGTAGGGGAGCAGGGAGCCGCATATTTTTGAAGTGCTTCATGATCCCCCGGTGAATGCCAGTGCAAGAACAAAGCTATTAACATATGATTCGCGGGGAATTTACATTCCTGAGCTGCAATGAAAAAGCCCTTATCCAATCTTCTCAAGCCTGGAATGTGTCACACCTCTGCGTGATGCTAATCTGCTGGGAATTCCCTGCGGGTTTCTGAAAGCCACCGCTGCAAGAAGTGGCAGGTGCCCCAGCGCTGAGCAGGGCTGCCGCCTGCTGGTCCCAGCTCCCTGCTCCTGTCTAGGATGGAGCAGAGCTCAAAACCCACAGCTCCTTCCCCTGGGCTGGGCCCTTGGCTTGGCAAACGCCGGTTCCTCCTTCCCATGGGGGCTCTAAAAGCAGCCCCACTAACATAAGCAATTGCTTTGATAGCCTGGGGTATTAAATTGAAGCCAAACAGCTCCTGAGCATGCAGAAAAATCTTATGTTAATGCTGGGGCAGCTCAGTGCAGTAGGAGCTTCAGAAAAGGTCAGAGGCTTTGGTTCCTCGCGTTGCTGATGGCCACCTGGATATCTCTGGGCAGATGGACACCTGGATATCTCCTGGTTTTCCCTGGAGACCAATTCTCCCTTTTCCACCTGTGTCCAATTTGACATTACCCATCTTTTCTGCAGCGTTAGCAACCTAATCCCTTTCCTCTTGTCCTCTTTTTCTCCCTCTGTGGTTTCAAGAGCTGCAGTTTGAAGGGCCTGGCCCTTTTGTCTGGGAATTTGGGTCATCTGAAGTCTCAATCCTGGGAAGTCCTGAGCTGCCGTCAGTGGCTCGGTCCCTGCTGTGAGCGTCGTGCTGCGCGCACGTGCCGAGCAGAGCGGCACCGCTCGCACCTGCGGCCAGCTGCAGCGTGAGAGGTTCAGGGACGACTTATCCTGACCTAAAATTGAGAGCTGTGCTCGAGGGGAGGTGGCATCGTGCCAAACTAAGCCATTGGGCCCCTGTGTCTTTGTCTTTCCAGGTCACAGGAGGAGGTGCGGGTTGAAGAAGAGCTGCAGCAGATCAGCGTGGAGCTGGAACCCAAGTGTGACGTGGAGATCATAGCTCCTGAGGAAGAGGAGAAAGAGTGAGTGAGGGATTGACAGAGTTGTGTCATCTGTGGGATTTTGTGCTGGGAGCTGGCTTGGCTTGGTCGGTTGTCACCTTTCATGCATAGAGCGGTGCATGAAAGGCCGTGAAGCTTCTGCTTCTGGCCTGTCCTCATCCAATCCTTCTGGATGTGGAAATGGGGCGTCTGTGTAGCAAATCAGTCTTGCTTGCTGCTTTTTTGATAACAATGACTGGACTCTGCCATTTCTTCCCCCTCCAGAGAGGCAGCATCAGCGTGTGCCATTGTCACGTCCGCAGCTACAATAGAGGTGGAGACAGCCAGCCAGGCCTCGGAACCGGCCAGCCAGGCCTCGGATGAAGATGATGTGCCAGTCACAGATATATACTTTGTAAGATACCCTCTCTGCCTGGTTATTAGGGGTGTAACATGAATGGTTGGTCTGAATTCAGCAGGCGAGCAAGGGCAGTGGCTGCCCTGTGCCATCCTTGTGTCAAGCACCTCAAGATCTTAATGCTGGACAGGATTTTGAACCCAGGGAACTGGATTAGCCCTTGAAGAACTCAAAGCAGCAAGGCCCACACGGGTGACACAGCTGGTGTAGATGAAGCTAGACGTGCTACGCAGCAGCACAGACAGGCTTCCCTATGCCAGTGTGTTCACTCCAGCATGAGCCAGGGTGCATCTTCTTCCCTCCCTAGGCAGAGCTCCCTGCTGTCCATGCACACAGCGTGACCTAGAGCCAGGAGGAGGCTCTTGCAGCGGGTGGACCTCGGGCTCTGGTGAACTCTGGCTTTTCCTTTCCCTGCAGGCAGATGCATTAGATGGTGCAGTGGAAATCTAGTACTGGGACAGGGAGTAAGTGAGGTTGGTTGGCAGCAGAGTGTGCTGGAGCCTGGGGCTGGGTTCCTCAGTCAGCGCCCGCAATGTCTGAGCAGCTTCTGCAGCCTGGAGAGGAGCTCAGCCACATGAGCCTGTCCCCTGGGCACCAGAGCCCTGAGGGGTGAAGGGTCTGTCCCGTGGCAGCTCTTCCCCCGTGTCCTGGCACTGGAACCTTCTCCCTAAGAGCTGGTCAGCTCCTCCCTGCTCCAGCCCATTGCTGTCGGATACGTGGCAGCAGAGCAGAGCTGAACTCTGCGATAAGCTCCTTTGGGCTAACCTAAAAACAGCAACATTTGGCTTGCCCTGCGCTTGCGTGACTCTGCTGCAGAGCTGCTCGCTCATTGCCGAGTCATCTAGAGGCTCGTGGGAGCTGCCGAAGGAATCGGCACCATTTTAAGAGCTCGTCTGTTTGGGATTTTATGCATGCCGTTCAAACTGCAAACAGCTCCCTCTAACACTGGCTGCTCTTTCTTTGCCTGTGGACAGCAGCTGTGTGCAAGCTGCCTGCAGATCCTGCCTGCTCCACTGGCAAGTGTCTTCTGGCGAGGGCCAGCTCCTCTCCCCCGCCGTCCCTGGGCGTACGGACTCCTCCTGACTTTGTAGGGCTGCTGTTTTTCTGGAGGGAGCCGTCTGTGCACAGCGTGTGCTCAGAGAGAGCATGACTGACTGCTCATCAGCATTTCATACTTCATCTGAGCCCTTGAGTTTTGCATTAAATGTGTGTCGTGTGCTGTGGAGTGTTTCCCCCGCTCTTGGGATGAGGAGAAAAGCTGATTTGGGTTCCCACGGGCGCTCTCTTTGCAAACTCACTTGAACTGCAGCTCAGGTGAAACTGCCGCCGAGCGCAGTGGAGCTCGGACCACAGCTGCTCTATTGGAGCCTTCCAGGAGCAATGAGGAGAGGCTGCGTGCAAAGAATTTGGCAAGTCCCAGGGACCTGGGGCCTCTGGAAATCTGCTTCAGGAAGGGAAGCGCTTTATCCTCCTGTTCACCCGCGAGGGCAGAGAGGAGCGAGCCTGTGGCAGGGCACAGGGGCTGCTCTTCCCATGCACGGCTTTCCTGCCTGCCCATCCCCTCAAGCCTGGAGTTGCCCAACCCCTCGTTTTGCTTTCTCTTCCATCCTGTCTTTTCACATCACCCTTTTCTCCTCTTTTTCCTTTCTCACCCCACTTGCCCTCGGGCCATTGCAGTTCACAGATGGGAGGTACTGGATTTACTCTCCCCGCCAGCGCAGACTCCGAACCACCTCGCTTTCCTCTGGGACTGTAAGTGAACACGCTAGCGCATAGGGGAGCACAGCTGCAGCTTTGAAACACTGGGGCTAGCAGCTCCGTGTCCCTTGGATGGCCTGGCTCCGTGTTGGCTAGATAGGAACCAGCCCAGTAGAAACGGAAAGCAGAGGAAAAAAAAGTCCCCAAGTGGATCTTGAGTAGGATCTTGAAAAAATGAGGACTCTGCCCCAATTGTCTTCAGGCCAGCTACATAGTTCCTGCCATGGGATGGAATAATATCATCATATATAAATGACAGAGTGTCATCTGGCCCATGGACAAACTTGCTGGCAGCAGAGCTGGCCAGAAGGTCAGAGGCGTCTGTATGTTTGAGGTAATGTTAGGCTTAGCTCCCTTAGCCCGGGAGGCCAAACTGAGCTCCAGAGACCTGCAAGATGTTTTGCAGGTAAAAATGTGGTTGCAAAGATGACCTTATAGGTCTCTGGCTGGTCTGGGACACTGACCAGCTTTTAAAGCCAAAGGAGTTGGGAGACACTGTTGGGATTAGGGAAGGTTTGTCCTCCCAGGGTGCTGCTTCTGCTGCCTCCTCACTGCAGGTTTTCTGTGAGCTATAAGGATTTTCCTTTGCCCCCTGAAAGATGCAGAGAGGAAGTTCAGCATTTAGGGCCGAATCCAGAGCTCAGGCTGCTCTGGGTTATATCACAGGTTTGCAGAGAGACGATGCCTTCCTTGGTGGGTAGTGACAGTGTTGCCAGGGTCTCGGCACAAGATTCGTGTCCTGGGGTCCTGTCACTCCCTGCCTGTCTGGAGGCAGGCAGTGGTGGAGAGGCCGTGGGGTGGGCAGGGTGCATGGGGAAGCTGGGGCAAAGCTCGTAACCTGCTCCCCAGCTTGGCCGATGGCTTGAGAAAGGCTGTATCCCAGCAGGCCAACAGCCTCTCCCTGCAGTTCCTCCTGCCCTTGCCTGCTGGGTTTGGCTGCCCCAGCCCCGGGAGGGTCACCTCCATGTCCTGGATGTCCCTTAGCACTGGGCTGGGTTTGCAGCTCGTGCTCTGCCTGCATCTAGGCTGCCCTAAGCCTGGCTGGAGCATGGAGCTCAGTCAGAGTGGGTGGGAACAGGGGGCAAGATGTGCTTGGTGCAGCGCTGAGCACTCCTCCATCTCTGACAGAGCCCAGGAGCTTCAGGCAAGGGTTTCTTTTCCTTCCTTCCTTCCTCCCAGCTGCTAACGCAGCTGCAGTCATTGTTAGGGCAGGATGTGGAGCCCAGTGCTTCAAAGCTCCTCTGGCTTCTTGTAGTTTCTTGTACATCCCAGGCTGCTGCTCCTGGTTCCTGGGCTGGAAACGTTCCCAGCTGCTTCCGAGTACCCAGCTCCAGTCCTTTCCTTTGCAAGCCTGGGTTCGCTCGAAGGGGAAATTTCCTTTCTCCTTCAGACCTGGGTGCAGCTCTGGAGCAGCCAGAGCTGCTCCGCAGTGGAAGTAGATCCCCTGGGAAGCACTGGCCCCCCACCCTCGGCCCTGCCTGGGTTTCTGTGTTGTGTCCCAAGTGTTTTGTCGTGTGCTGTGAGCGCCGGCGTCCCAGCTGCGCATCCTCCTTCCCTCCTGCCCACAGTTCACTTGTGTTTTGCCTCCTTCCTTGTACCCATCCCCATCTCGCCACCGTCTACAAGAGTCTCATCGCTGACTGACCGGCTCCTCTCCACGACCACCGTGAGCTAACGGGCCCGGCTGCCCCCCTGCTTGGTCTGCAGGGCAGGGGGAAGGCACCACAAAGCAGGTTCCTCCTTAAAGCCCCCTGGGGACCCCAGGAGCCCGTAACCTGCAAGGGCCCAGGGTTGTTAGCTGGGAGCAGGGCCGGGGTGGCAGGACCTGAGCCCTCTGTCGCTGCCCTTGGTAAGTCACCAACGCCCGCTCTGTCTTGCCCACTCTGAGGAGGCTGAGGACGTGGCAGGGAGCTCTCTTGCTTTCTCTGGCACCTCCAAAGCTCTAGAGTCTGCCCCTGGTAGGTGCCAGGGGGAGGATCTGCTGCCCGAGCTGCTGTCCCGGCTGGGGGGGCGCAGGGACATCCCGAGGACGAGGAAGGCTCCTCGCTGACGCCCGCCGCTGAGCTCGGTTCTCTTGCTCCGGGTGGACAGCTGTTCTTACTGTATTGTTTCCTGCTCTTTTTATTTTTCTCCTTTTATTTTCTCCTCTTCTCTCCTTTGCTCCCTGCTCTGCTGCCGCTCTCCTTGCATTCTCCCCGCCGTCTCTGGCCACTCTGGCAGCCGACAGACGAGAGGAGTTGGGTTTACTCCCCGCTCCACTATAGCGCCCAGCTCCACTCTGTCTCCGATGAGGAGAGCGATACAGTAAGTGTATGAGCAACGCGTGCCGGGGGGTCACGCTCGCAGCTCGAGGGCCGAGCGGCCCGTGCAGCGCGGGGTGCTCGCGTGGCAGAGCCTGGCTCAGGGAGGCTGCAGGCGAGACCTCCGCTCAGCTCAGCTCAGCTCAGCGGCGCTTCCGCCTCGTCCTGAACCGCTCAGTGCAGTGAGAGCTCGGGGATCTGCAGTGCTCCGGTCGTGTTGTCGTTACCAAAGGGCACAAAACAAGCAGGCTTCTCTCTCCACGGTTGTTTTGGCTCTGGGGATTTGCTGGGCTCGGATCTAGCTGACTGCAGGGCTCGGGCCTTGACTCTCTTCTCTCTGCCTCTTGCAGTAATCTCTATGCAGACACAGAAGCCCCAGAGAGCAGCGATTCCCTCTGCAGGTCGATGTGTTCCCTTTTCGTTGATGCAGTCGTTCCAGCGGGATGGGGAAGAGCTTCCTGACGCCAGTATTGCTGCACTGCGGGATCCCAGGCACTGCATTCCAGAACGAAGCAAAACTAACCGTGTATTTCCACTCACCCCAGACGTGGGCAGCAAAGAAACCACCCGCTCCCCCGCAGCTCCCAGCAGAGACGTCCAGCTGCGTGTTGAGAATCCTGGGTAGTAACACAGTGTTTCCCAAACGTGCACTACCGTAGCTACCTATCCATGTGTGATACTGTGAACCTTTTTAATTTTTTAATCATGTATTTATTTCTTTTATCTTTGCACAGAGACGGCACAAATGTGCTTTTTTAAACATTTAGTTTACTGCACTTTTTTTTTTTCTTTTCTTTTTTCTTTGGGGTTTTTTTTTTTTTTTTTTTTTTTTTTTGTTTTTTTTTTTTTTTTTTTTTTGATTGTCACCTATTTGTGCATCAGAAAGGAGCATGAGACCTCACGGGAGACTTGGTAGGAGCAGGGTGCTGGGGAGGCCAGGGCCCGGAGTGGCTTCCTTTGATTGTGGTCACCGGAGTCGGGAGGGTTGAGGCCGTCCAGGCTCTGCTGCAGTCCCCAAGTGACCCAAGGCAAGTCACGGAACCGCTCGGTGCCTCTGTTTCCCTCTGTTTCTGATGGGTGAGCGGTACCCACTTCCGTTAAAGCACTTAAGCCCTGGGATGAAAGGTGCTATGTAAATGCAATGTATTAAAGGCCATTGAATAGAATCACTCCCATGTTACGATAGTCCAAAGCAGCCCTGCCAGTTTTCTGGGATTCCACGCTCGCCAGTGACTTCTCTTGCCTGTGACGCTGCGTGGGGGAAGCCGATGGTTCCTGGCTCGCGGATGTGGAGGCCCCGGCCCTCCGGCTGCGCGATGGCTTCGGCCTCCAGCACGTGCCGCTCTGCATCGCCCCGGAGTGTGCGCCCAACAGCGGCCGCTCCACGCGTGGACGGAGGAGAACTGCGCGTCTCCGTGGAGCAGCGTCGCCGCGCGGAGCGGCCCCGCTCTGCGCAGCCCCCGGCGGTGTCTGCCCACGCACTGCATGCGCCCGGAGCCCTCGGCACCACGCGTGTTCACGGGTGGATCCCATGGACAAGCAACGGGGGTCACGGGACAGCGGCTTCGCTCGTGTCCGCCCGCCGCCAGGGAGACGCACGCGCGGCCGCGCGCTGGAGGCGCCGGCGGAAGCCCCGGATTGCGCCAGGCTCCCTTGTGTTTGCGGACTCTGTGTTGGACAAAAAGCTGGGAGACTCGTGCTGCCTGTTGGAAAATTGCTGCTTTGGCTGTCTGTGCTGGGGAGGGTTTGCTCTCGGGGGGCACGGAGGCGAGAAGCGGGGGTCACCGGGCAGGAGAAGCCTGGTCTGAACGCTGCTGTGTGCCGGGGGCTTCAGTTCCCCAGCAATCCCCCTGGGATCGAGAAGTCCTGTAGAGCAGAGGGAGCCAGTTGGGTCTTGCGTGTAGGCCTTGCTCTAGGGAGTGTCAGAGATGTCTCCATTCCCATCCTTCCCTCTTCAGTCCATCCCCAGGATTCCGTGTGGAGGAGCATGGAAGTGGGGCCAGGCTCTAGGGGCTCCATCCCCTCTGATGCGGCCTCCGCTCAGCTCTGGATAATTCGGGTCCCAGGAGGTGCCGGGGCTGGTGGGAAGCTCTTCCCCTCTGCGCCGTGGTGACCCTGGCGAGGACCTGCACGAGCCGAGATGGTTTCTCACCCAGAAGCGGGGACCCAACCTGCCCCCCGCGGCCGCCGGCACTCGGGGCTGTGGGCCCTGCTGCTCCCGGGGGACACGCTGGGCTTCTTGCAAGCTCCTGCCATTAGATCTAATCCTCTATTTACCAGAGTAGTCCGAAATCTAAGGAAACTCCCCTTTCAGTAGCTACTGGCAGCTCGTGCGCGGCGCGAGGAGCGTTGCTCCGTGCTCGGGATGGGAGAGAGCCCTTCAGTCACCGCGGCTGCGGTCGCGGCGCGTGGCAGCGCTGCTTGGAGGGCCGGGAGCCGTGGGGTGCGCGCGGAGCCGCCCGGCACGGCGCGAAAGGGGCTTCACCCAACGGGAGAAACGCCGATCCTCCCTCGGGATGCGCGGAACAGCCGCTGGGAGGAGATGCTGGAGGGGGCTGCATCCCCAGCGCCGGTGCCCAGGACCTGGGCGCAGCCCGAGGTGCCCCGCTCTGCTCTGCACCCACCTCGGGCTCTGCCTCAGCCCAAACCGAGCACCTGCCGGCGACTGAGAGCCCCGGCTGGGACCTTTCCCTTCCCCTTACCTGGGGTGTCTGAAATTGTTCAGCCTTGGTGCAGGAAGTAAAGGATGTCGGTGGATGAACGCTGCAGGTGGAGCTGTGCTTGGTCCCGACGCGGCGGGGAGCCCGGGCCGTTTTATTTCATTTTTTATTTTTCTTGCAGTAGGTTCATCCCAAACGTTGGCCTTGCCCAGGCGCCCGGTGTTTTTGAGACGACCCTTGCACACGCACTTGGAGCACGTGTGCAGGACGTGCCGGGGCGAGAACAGCCCTGCCCGCGCGAGGCCGCCCTGCGCAGGGCGCCACGGCTCTGCATTGCCAGCCGCCCCTGCCCGCCCTGCCCGCACCGTGCGTGCCGCGCTGCGGTTACCTCCGCGCCGACAAACCGCGGGGTTGCACTCCCTGGAGAACTGACGGGAGCCAAAGCTCCACGTCCTGCATGGCAGCGGGAACCTTCCTCTTTGCCATCGCTCGGCCTTCATGCTGCCCCGGGGAGCGGGTGACGGCTCCGGGGAGCTTGGGGACAGCTCCCGGGAGGAGGGAAGGACAGGGCAGCCCGGGAAGCAGCGTCGTCCTGGCGGGGGCAGCACGAGGAGAGCCCCCCTCGCGGGGTCCTGGCGGCTCCTTGGTCCGCACGAGCTGCTGCCGCCCAGCAGTGGCATCGATGGTCGCTGCCCGGGCAGGGCGGCCCCGCTGGGGCCCGGGGCTTGTGCCCCGCTGCCGTGGCGGCCTGGGGGGACGCGCTGCCCGCCCCGAACACCCCCCGGCGGCACGTTTCCCGGGTTTGGTCCAGGGTGACGTCTTGGTCCGCAGGGCGTCGCGGGCGGCCGCGCTCGCCGTGAGATCAGCGCCC
>VZSG01001450.1:34954-54432 GCA_013398315.1 Nothoprocta pentlandii | reverse complement strand
TGGCTGGATGTCCGGGCCCAGAGTGTGGTGGTGAATGGAGTTAAATCCACCTGGTGACCCCTCATGAGCAGTGTTCCCCAGGGGTCAGTGTTGGGGCTGGTCCTGTTTAATATCTTTATCAATGATCTGGATGAGGGGATGGAATGCACCCTCAGCAAGTTTGCAGATGACACCAATCTGGGAGGAAGAATTGATCTGTTTGAGGGTAGGAAGGCTCTGTAGAGGGATCTGGACAGCCTGGATCCATGCACTGATATCAAGCATATGAGGTTCAACAAGGCCAAGTGCTGGGTCCTGCACTTGGGTCACAACAACCCCATGCAGCACTACAGGCTTGGGGCAGAGTGGCTGGAGAGCTGCGCAGCAGAAAAAGGATCTGGGGGTGCTGGTCGACAGCCGGCTGAACATGAGCCAGCAGTGTGCCCAGGTGGCCAAGGAGGCCAGCGGCCTCCTGGCTTGTATCAGGAACAGTGTAGCCAGCAGGACCAGGGAAGTGATCGTCCCCCTGTACTCGGCACTGGTGAGGCCCCACCTTGAACACTGTGTTCAGTTTTGAGCCCCTCACTTCAAGAAAGACATGTAGGCACTGGAGCATGTCCAGAGAAGGGCAAGGAAGGTGGTGAAGGGGCTGGAGCACAGACTTTATGAGGAGCGGCTGAGGGAGCTGGGGTTATTTAGTCTGGAGAAGAGGAGATTCAGGGGAGACCGTATTGCTCTCTACAACTACCTGAAAGGAGGTTATGGGGAGCCGGGGGGGGGGGCAGGGTGGTCAATCTCTTCTCCAGAATAACTCCCAAAAATAGGACAAGAGGAAATGGCCTTTAGTTGCACCTGGGGAGGTTCAGGTTAGATATTAGGAAAAATTTCTACACTGAAAGAGTATTGTCAAGCATTGGAATAGGCTTCTCAAGGAAGTGGTGGAGTCATCATCCCTAGTAGCGTTCAAGAAATACATAGATGAGACATTTAGCGACATAGTTTAACAGTTGTGGTGTTGACAGGCTTACAGTTGGACTCAATGATCTTGAAGGTCTTTTCCAACCATTATAATTCTATAGATCTGTCTCCTGTATCATCCTCATAGGTAAACTGATGGAGTATGACTAGGTAACTGGTCAGTGAGATGGATTGAAAACTGTCTGATCTGCTGGGCTCATAAGAGCTGTGATCAGTAGCATGAAGTCCAGCTGGAGACCACTCCCTGGTCATGTCCCAGAAGGGTTGATACTGGGGACAATACTGCCAATACTCTCTGATGAATGATGGGACAGAGTGCACCCTGACTTGTGGATGATACAAGACTGGGAGGAGTGGCTGATACACCAGAGGGTTGTACTGCCATTCAGACCAACCTTGACAGGCTGAAGAAGTGGGCAGAAAGGGATCTCGTCAAGTTCAACATAGGGAAATGCCAAGTTCTGTGCCTGGGGAGGAATAACCCCATGCACCAGGGTAGGTGCTGACCTGCTTGAGAGCAACTTTGCAGAAAAAGACCTGGGGGTCCTGGTGGACAACAAGTTGTACATGAGCCAACAATGTGCAATTGTGGCAAAGACCAACAGCATTAATGACTGCTTTAGAAAGCATAGCCAGGAGGTCAAGAAAGGTTGTTATTCCCGTCACCCCTGATGAGGCCATACCTGGAGTCCTGTGTCCGGTTCTGGGCTCCCCAGTACAAAAAAGACATGGACATACTGGAGTGAGTTTGGTGAAGAGCCACAGAGCTGATGAAGGGATTGGAACATCTGACCTATAACGAGAGGCTGAGAGCACTGGGACTGTTCAGCCTGGAGAAGAGAAGGCTTGGGGGGAATCCTAGCAATGTGTATAAATACCTGCTAGGAGAGCGTAAAGAAGACAGAGCCAGATTCTTTGCAGCAATTCCCAGTGATAGGACAAGAGTCAATGGGCACAAACTGAAATATAGAAAGGTCCATCTGAACATTAGTAGAAACTTCTTTACTGTGAGGGTGACTGAGCACTGGACCAGGTTGTCCAAAGAAATTGTGGAGTGTCCATCCTCGGAGATATTAAAATCCCAACAGACATGGTTCTGAACAACCTGCTCTAGGTGACTCTGCTTGAGCAGGGGGGTTGGACTAGTTGATGTCCAGAAGTGCCTTCCAACCTCAACCTTTATATGATTCTATGAATTTACCAAGAATATGGATACAGAAGTTACTAAAAGGTCTATCTTCACAAGCTATTTAGTCTAGTTCCCCCTCCTTCCTACTCACAGCAAAACAAAATGTAATGATATCTCTAAAAAGCAAGGAAGGGGGATGGTATGTCTTGCATGTTATATTAACTTGTATGTATTCCTTATATACTGACAGTATTGTTTTATGTTTTGATTTTTGCATGACAATGTATTTAACTAACTCCATCAAAAAGCAATGGCTGGCAAAGTTATAATGTAACAAGGTAAACTGTAAGGCAAGACCAAGGAGTTGAGATACGCAGCCTGTCACAAGAGCCTCATTCAGTAGCAGTTACTAGCCTTCAGTTTTAGTGAGCTGTACACATCAGAGTTTATTGGACGCAGAGTTTTTCTACAATTGCAGGAATTCCTAACTTGGCACTACACCCTATAGTGATAGTTTTGTTTTGTTTATAAACTGTGTTAATCATAGACAACTAGTAAATCGGGTAATGACTATACACTGCCATGAAGAACTACTGGCTATCACTCAGATTTTTTGGGGAGATGTTTGCTTTCTTTTATTGGGTTCTACCTCATGATAACTTATAAGAGTCTCTGCTCAGTCCTGATTAGGAGCCTTGAGCCATAGGAACGTTTGCAGTGTCCTTGCTGGACTCATTGAACAATAACCTGAGATTAATGGACTACCAAAGGAGAGGGGAAATGGTGCCTTGTAGCCCAGTAAACATGGCATTGTCACTGCTAACAATGCAACAAAATCTGTTTTAAGTTAACTATACAGACTTCACTTGTCAGATTTTGCCTGTCTGGAGCTTTATTTTGGTCTGTTTAACTAGAATAGCCAGTCATTCCTACAATAAGATTTTTCATGGCCAGATAGCTAACCTGTGACCTAACCTGTCTTTGTCTTGCTTAGTTTGGTGTATTTAATGTAATAACACCTTGGGGCACTTGAATTCAAAACCGTTACAGCTCTAAAAGGAGCTTTAAGTGTTATAACTCAATATCTGGATCCACTCAGTTTAGGGAATTGAAGTTAAAGCTTTGGAAAAATGCTCAAAAGTTATAATAATATAATGATCTTTGTAGTTTTACATTTACAGGATAATCTTCCAAGAAATAATTTGAATAGAAGCAGTAAAATGTAGTGATAGAATTGTTGATTTCAGTAATGTTGTTTTTAAACAACTGTCTAAGTATAGAAGGAATTTGGGAGAGGTAACAATCAAGAAAGGAAAGAGAAAGAAAGGTTTGAAACAGAGGGGAAACTAAGTGCTATCAATACTTAAAGGTTGAGAGAACGGTGCATTAAGCATATGTATACGTAGGTCTGAAAGAGGATAATGCATAATGAATAGTGAAGTATGGTTCAATCAGAATAGAAGCAATACTGAAGGGAGATATTTATCAATACCAAGCATTGGAGGATATTTATAACTAATAATTAGAACGTAGCCACTAAACCCAGCATTTCTTTAAGAGCAAAAAAGAAAGAGAATGGTAAAAGTCTATACATTAATGTAAAAACTGATGATTTGAACAACTCTGTGTAATTCCCTCCTCATGCTGTTTAACTGTCCCTGCTGATAGCCTGTGTCACAAGGCTCCAAAGCTCAGCTCTGATATGGCACACCTGCATAACCATGGGTCATATTTCTGAGAAAAGTTGCCAAGTAATAAGAAAGCCTGCAAGAAGATGAGGGCAAAAGAAGGGCGAGGCTAGTTGAGAACTTGGGATCATATCAAGGCACTAATATCAACAATGAAAGCTAGATAAAACTAGTTTGATCATCATAATCATGTGGTAACTTTTTCAGTAATGACCAAGAATAGCAATATTCATGTACCAGGGCTACATTAGATGGCAATTATATTAGGACACCTAACAAGATGATGATAGAAAATGTACCTATGTAATAGAATTGAGAAAGATCTACTGTAAATGTAATCTTACTTATTCTAAAAGAGAACACATTAAATGATTATATAATGAGTGAGAAATATTCCAGCATTGCCAACATGTTATGGGGGGATATTAGGGAAAATATTTTAAGGGATAAAGCTTAAGGGAAACATTAGTCTGTAACTCTTTAAGACACCCTGTTGTATGGTTAATAATACTTAAATGTATTTTTTTATTAATTATGGTAAAATAGTATAGAATCAAAATGTTTATGTTTATAATGATTATACAGCTAATGGAATATTTTGTGATTATGTAAACTATGAATAAAAATTGACAGTGCCATAAGTTTAACTTCAGTATTGTCAGGAAGAGTAGAGTTCTAAAAGACTTATTGAACACCTACCTTGAAGCCACCTGCATGTCAATATGACTCACTGTTTCTGAGTACATGACTGGGGTTGGCCTCCCTGTTGTTTTTCCAACTGTGTAACTATGAGTGAGTGTATGAGGGAATAAGTCAATGTATTTCACAGAATATTTCACAGAATATTTAAGGTTGGAAGGGGCCTCTAGAGATCATCTAGTCCAACCTTCCTGCTCAAGCAGGCACACCTAGAGCATGTGGCACAGGGTGGCATCCAGGCGGGTTTTGAAGACCTCCAGAGAAGGAGACTCCACAACCCCCCTGGGTAGCCTGTTCCACTGATCTGTCACCCTAACAGTAAAGAAGTTCCTTCTCAGCTGGAGACGGAACTTCCTGTGCTCCAGCTTATGGCCATTACCCCTCGTCCTATCGCTGGCCACCAGTGAAAACAGCTTGTCCCCTTCCTCCCTGCATTCTCCCTTCCTGAACTTATACATATTAATCATATCCCCTCTGAGCCTTCTCTTCTCCAGAGAAAACAGGCCCAGCTCACTTAGCCTCTCTTCGTACGAGAGGTGTTCCACTCCCTTGATCATCTTGGTTGCTCTTCTCTGGACCCTCTCGAGAAGCTCCACTCCATTCAATGTACTGAATGAAGTTATCTGCTCTTAATAATAGCTTGATTCTATTAATAACAGCTTTATAAAACCTGTTATTAATCTGTATTGGTTGTGATCTGCTTCTTCCCCAAACTTGATCTCCTATCAGGGTAAAGGGAATTTACAATAAAATCATTTCCTTGTGCTGATTCTAAGCCTCACACTCACCAGTTTCACTTGACACCCTTCATTTCTTTCACTGAAGAAAGTTTATTTGCTCCCTTTTCCATGCCATTGTATGTATACATGCCACTGTACAGATCTTAATGGTATAAGCAAAGAGTAGATTTATACAGAGGCACAGAAATGCTCTTGTTTAGCTCTCTATTCTTTTCCTAATAACTTCTAGCATTTGATTTTTTTTGGATCATTGTTGAGCTGATATCTTTGTTTAACACCAAAGCAGTCAACTCAGAGACCATCATCTTATATATAAAGTTCAGATACATGTTTTCCCCAGCATGTATCTTTACATTTACCTGCAATGAACTTTAGGTATTATTTTATTACTTGGTCATCCAGTACTGTAAGGCCTCCTGCAACCTTTCATCACCAACTTTTATCTTCACTGTCTTGAATAACTTTATTGGTGCCAATAACTTTATTGGTGCTTTAAACTCTTTTTCCAAGTCATTCATGAATATGTCATAACTGACCACTATTTCCTACCCTCTGTTTTCTTCTCTCAAAATGATTATTCATGAAGATAAAAACTGCCTCCCTATTCTCATCCCTTCTATTTATGCATCTAAAGCTATTCTATCTTTCTACTACAGCATTATGCTGGGAGCTTGTGTTGCCCTCTTCAAAGTTATCACTCCCAAACTGCACACACCCTGATTCTCTGGGTGACTTGCATCATGGATGTTCAACTTGACATTTCATGATACTTAAACTCATTTTATTTGGGTGGTCATAAATTACTTGTGATAACATACTCAGTATGAATGCCTCATTCAACTGTATTATTTTTTGTGTGTTTGGGGATTTTTTTTTTTAAGAAACGAACATCAGTAACGCAGAGACCTGTTCAAACACTTGTTTATGCCCCCTAAATGTTGCTACAAGTCTCTTGAACTGGAAAGGAAAAATAATTCATTGTCCTCCTTAAATGCGTATATTCACCCCGTCTCTTCCAAATTACAGAATAAAAATGTATTGGATATTTCTGTCTCTTCTGCATCATAACAAGTATCACAGCCTACACAGAGTAATATTAGATGCATAACCAACATGGCTAAGCAAAATGTCCCCCTCAATAACTTGAGCCTCCTTTACCTTCTAAATTTTTAATTACTATCAACTTGACATCTACCATGAAAGTCCCCTTTTCATGTGGTACATTTTAAAAATTTGCCCCCTTTTTTTCCTCCTTTGGATCAAGAAAAATATATATTTTAATGATAGTTTATTAGAAATGTTTAAATGTATATTCTAACTATTTTAAGTTTATTGCAGTATAGGCCTGCATGATGTATGCTTTATGAACTTTGTTCTTTAGTCAGCTAATGATTTATATGGAACATGAAAATATTGCTGAAAAGCAGCTGTGTCATACCTTAAATCTCCATCTAGTAACAACTACAAACTTGAGCGTATGGTCCTTGCCAAGGATCTCTTCATTGCATAATATATCCAGCTGAAGAAAAAAAAAGAATAACTAATTAATTCATTAAGACAAAGAACATCCTTGAAACAATACATTTCAGAAAAGGCCCAATAAAAAGATTAAGGAAACAGAATTCAAAATTGTCATGTAAAGACAGCTTTGGCCTTTGACACGCTAGGAAAATTGTTTACAGAGCACCCAGCAGATGACTTTCTGTTGTGAAGATACATTTTTAAAAGACTATTCCCCGTCGCCCATGCACACACACAAATACATACACACCTTATTCATGCGTGTATGGGTATTTTGTTGCAAACACTTATAGTTGTTTTTATTTTTCTATCTCGGCTTTGAAAGATCTTGATTTTAGAATTAGCAAGGGTATGGACACATGAGCAAATGTGAGATCATTTGACCAGCCATCAGCTGAATTGCACTAGATGATCATGTACATGATCATAGCCTACTTCAACTGCAAGATGACATGCATTGAAAGGGTAAGTCTCCATGAAAGTAAAAACAAGGATGAGGATAAGGCTAAGGTACTTAAGGCCTTCTTTGCCTTAGTCTTTAATACCTAGATCAGTTATCCTCAAGGTATTTGGTCCTCCTGAGCTGGAAGACACCTATGGAGAGCAGAAGAAACCCCCATAATTCAGGAGAAAATAGTCAGTGACCTGCTACTCCACTTGGACACTCACAAGTCTATAGGGCCAGATGGGATCCACCCAAGGGTTCTGAGGGAACTGGTGAAAGTGCTCACCAAGCCACTCTCCATCATCTATCAGCAGTCCTGGTCAACAGGCGAGGTCGCAGATGACTGAAAACTTGCCAGTGTGACACCCATCTACAAGAAGGGTTGGATGGAGGATCCAAGAAACTACAGGCCTGTCAGCCTGATCTCAATATCTGGGAAAGTTAGGGAGCAGCATATCGAGGGCCATGACACAGCACATGTGGGACAAGCAGGGGATCAGGCCTGGCCAATATGGGGTCATGAAAGGCAGGTCCTGCCTCACCAGTCTGATCTCCTTCTATGACCAGGTGCCTTGCCTAGTGGATGAGGAAAAGGCTGTAGACGTGGTCTACTTGGACTTCAGTAAGGCCTTTGATACTGCCTTCTCCTGCAGAAGTTGGTAGCTCACAGCTTAGACGTGTACCTTTTGCTGGGTGAGAAACTGGCTGGATGTCCGGGCCCAGAGTGTGGTGGTGAATGGAGTTAAATCCACCTGGTGACCCCTCATGAGCAGTGTTCCCCAGGGGTCAGTGTTGGGGCAGGTTGTCTTTAATATCTTTATCAATGATCTGGTTGAGGGGATGGAATGCACCCTCAGCAAGTTTGCAGATGACACCAAGCTAGGAAGAAGAGTTGATCTGCTTCAGGGTAGGAAGACTCTGCAGTGGGATCTGGACAGCCTGGATCAATCAGCTGAGGCCAACTGTATGAGGTTCAACAAGGCCAAGTGCTGAGTCCTGCACTTGGGTCACAACAACCCCATGCAGCACTACAGGCTTGGGGCAGAGTGGCTGGAGAGCTGCGCAGCAGAGAAAAAGGATCTGGGGGTGCTGGTCGACAGCCGGCTGAACATGAGCCAGCAGTGTGCCCAGGTGGCCAAGGAGGCCAACGGCCTCCTGGCTTGTATCAGGAACAGTGTAACCATCAGGACCAGGGAAGTGATCATCCCCCTGTACTCAGCACTGGTGAGGCCCCACCTCGAACACTGTGTTTAGTTTTGAGCCCCTCACTACAAGAAGGACATGGAGGCTCTGGAGCATGTCCAGAGAAGGGCAACAAAGCTGGTGAAGGGGCTGGAGCACAGACTTTATGAGGAGCGGCTGAGGAAGCTGGGGTTATTTAGTCTGGAGAAGAGGAGATTCAGGGGAGACCTTATTGCTCTCTACAACTACCTGAAAGGAGGTTGGGGGGGGGGGTCAATCTCTTCTCCAGAATAACTCCCAAAAATAGGACAAGAGGAAATGGCCTTTAGTTGCACCTGGGGAGGTTCAGGTTAGATATATTAGGAAAAATTTCTACATGGAAAGGATAGTCAAGCATGGGAATAGGCTGCCCAAGAAAGTGGTGGAATCACCGTCCCTAGCAGTGTTCAAGAAACACGTAGATGAGACACTGAGGGACATGGTTTAACAGTCATGGTGTTGACAGGCTTACAGTTGGACTCAATGATCTTGAAGGTCTTTTCCAACCATTATGATTCTATGATATGCTAATGTAACTTTACCACAACCTGAGAAAGCTAAGTACGTGCATAGTAACTCAAACCAGGATTTGTCTATAGTATTCAACCAAGTTTCCACATCCTTAAGGCCTTCTTCCCCAAAACGTATTGTTCAATGGAAACACCGTAGTTTCCACAAAAATGCCATGGGCCCTTTAAGAAAAGGGTGTGTTTGTAAGACAGGAATCCTAAAACACAAGTACTATGGAATGAATATTCTTACATTTCAATAAGAGCCAAGTAGGCTGTAAAACCAGAGATTGCTGCAGTTAAATAGTGAATTTAAACACCAAAGTGAAGCTGTAATCAATAAGAAAGCAATTCAGGAGTTTTCTAAAAGGTGACAGCTTTAACATAGGTGCTAGATGGGCCAACCAGAAGTGATGAGCACCTCGATTTACTACTCACAAACAAGGAAAAAGTTTTTGGGGACATGATAATCAATGTCAGCCTTGGCTGTAGCAACCATTATATAGTATAGTTCAGGATCCTGAAGGAAGTGAGGAAATCAAGTAGCAAGGTACAGACACTGGACTTTAGAAGACTTCTACTTATTCAGGGAGCTGATGGGTGGGATCCTGAGAGAGGCAGCTCTGAAGGGCAAAGGAGCTCAAGAGAGATGACAAGTGTTTAAGGACAGCTTCCTTCAAGCACAAGAATACTCCATCCTAATACTCAGAAAAATGAGCAAACATATCAGGAGACCAGCTTGACAAAATAGGGAGCTTGTAACTGAGCTCCAACTCAAAAAGAATGTATACAGGAGGTTGAAGCAGGGACAAGCTACAAAGGGGGGATATTGCCTGGGTATACAGGGATATAGTTAGGAAAGCCAAAGCTCATCTGGAGTTGAAACTGTCAAGGGGCATCAAGGGCAACATGAAGACCTTCTACTGCTACATTAGCAGGAAAAGATCAAACATGGAAAATGTGGGCCCACTGCTGCATCAGGTGGGTAATTTAATGACAGATGGCTTTGCCTTGTTTTTCACCAACAAGGTCTCCTAGATCCTTGTTCTTAGAGAGAGCGTTCAAGGAAAAGAGGAATTGCCAGTAGCAGAGGAGGATTGAGTCAGGGATCTGTTAAGAAAGCATGATTCATACAAGTCCATGGGACCAGATGGGATGCATCCAAAGGTGCCAAGAGAGATGGCCGATTTTATTGCAAGGCCACACTGTCATCGTTGAGAGTTCATAGAGATTAGGGAAGTTCCCAATGACTGAAGAAATGTTACACCCATCTTCAAAAAGAGCAAGAAGGACTATCTAAGCAACTACAAGCCAGTCAGCCTCACTTTGGTGGTCCTTGGGAAAGTCATAAAGTAAATCCTCAGCATTCATTAGATGACATTTGGATTGCTGCATCCAGTTTTGGTCCCTCCAGTACAAGAAAAATGTTGATAAACTTGAGCAGGTTCAGTGTAGGGCTGCCAAAATGGTTGGGAGTTTTGAGCACAGGCCCTATGAGGAGAGGCTGAGGGAACTGGGCTTGTTTAGCCTGGAGAAGGGGAGATTTGAGGGGGACCTAATTATAGCTTTCCAATACCTAAGGGAGGTGAATGGTGGGAGAATGAGAGACAATGAAAGCAGGGGAGGTTCTGATTGTGCATAAGAAGAAAAAAAAATCACAACAAGGATAAAGAACACCAGAACAAGTTGCAGAAAGATTGTGGCATCTCCATCCTTGAGGTTTTCAAGATTGAGAGATGGCAGGTTGAGACAGCCTGGATGGAGAAGGACTGTGAATAAGATCAACAAAGGGGTGAGCAAGGGCGGCATTTTCAGATGCCTGCCGCTATCTGTTCTAGTTTTAGAAACTGAAATGGTAGAACTTGCAGAGGATAGAAATGCCTCTCTCTTCCCTTACCCTTCACCAAGATTTTTTCCCATAAACAGTCCAATTATTTCCTCTACTCAGCCCTGGTGAGGCCGCACCTGGAATATTGTGGGCAGTTCTGGGCTCCACAGTACAAGAGGGAACATGGAGCTTCTAGAGAGGGTCCAACGTAGAGCGACAAAGATGATTAAGGGACTGGAGCATCTATTGCATGAAGAAAGACTAAGAGAGCTGGGCCTGTTTAGCCTGGAGAAGAGAAGATTGAGAGGGGATCTTATCAATATGTACAAATACCTGAGGGGAGGATGTAAAAAGAATGGGGCCAAACTCTTCTTGGTGGTGGCTGGCAACAGGACAAGGGGTAATGGGTATAAGTTGAAACACAGGAAGTTCCATCTCCAGGTGAGGAAGAACTTCTTCACTGTGAGGGTGACAGAGCCCTCGAACAGACTGCCCAGGGAGGTTGTGGATGGGGTCTCCCTCTCTGGAGATCTTCCAAACTCGCCTGGATGTGACCCTGTGCCACATGCTCTAGGTGACCCTGCGTGCACAGGTGGGTTGGACTAGATGATCTCTAGAGGTCCCTTCCAACCTCAACCATTCTGTGATTCTGTGACTTGAAGAGACACTTGCTGCAACAGAATTATGTAATCTCTGTAGAGGAAAGGTAAAATAGTTATGTGCTATCCTTCTGCTCAGAATAAGCAGCAGCAGCTGATACTACTAAGGCTGAGTTTCACTCAGAGTAGAAGAGCAGAAGAAAGTCTATCAGCTGCTTTCCATTAAATTGGCCTTGCAGTATTGGTGTTACCATCAATCTTCTGCATTGAGTGAGAAAACTCTGCTAGGGTAGGATATCCCTTCATTTAAGCCACTAAACAAAGCGTTTATTTTGCAGGAGTCAGTTTTAACATAGATGGAAGCACATAACTAAGCCCTTTGGCTCAATTACTTAAAATAGTACACTGAGATGCACTGCTCTGTATATATATATATATTTTTTTTTTTTTTTTTTGGAGGGGGGGGGGTTAAAGGGAAGATGACCAGCATCCCTAAATTAAAAGAATTAAAAGGGGAAAAGGGAAGCTAAATTTGGAGAAAAACATATTTGTATGCACTCAACTTTTTAACCTGAATAGCCATTTTCTCTTCCTTTATATCAGGAAATATCAGGAAATAGTGCATGCTTCAGTTCTTTTGAAAATCTGGTTAGAAAGGAAGACACTGTTTTAAATATAATCCATAAGATTTTAATTTGCAAAATCGTTTTCAAACATTAAAGTTTTACCTCATTAAAAGAAGAAAGGTTAAGTTTTTTAGCAATGAACTTCTTTAGATGCAAGACTGTTGCTTGTGCTGAGCAGCGGATCCATTTTCGTTTCAATCCACGTAATTTGCTGCTATTGCATTCCAGACAGATGCTTACCTTTAGGAAAAATCAAACACAGTCAAGCTTGGTTGACAAGATTATCTGCAGTCCTCATTATGCAGTCCACATGCAGCCTTTATTAGTCCAACAAAAAGGTGAAAATGTATAATATCAGTATTCTTTAAACAGAAATGCATACAGTCCCCCTAAAGAAAAGGTTATCTAGCATTTTGTCAGCTTACTTTTAAGCACCATTCAACACAAAAGGGATTGGGACAAAAGTTCAAGGTAAAACTTTATGTGTGCCTTATTCCAGAGCTTTAATCAAACTGCAGAGGCTATAAATACTTCAGAATGAGCCTAGGTCAAGGCCAAAGTGAATTATCTAATATGAAAAGCCCTCAGGGTCCTGAATGCATTCCCCTCACCCCTGGGGGTTTAGTTATCTGGGCTCAGGGCAAAATTTGATAAGCAGCTCTCTGGCCATGAAACTGTTGTGAAGAAAGCTGTTTGAGAAAAAGCTGAAAGAATACTCAGCAGGGGCTCCCTCTGCTCCACTTGACAGTGTCATATAAAATAAAGTTCATGCCCTTGGTCCCCCTCTGCTTGAGCTATGTTGCAGTCAAGCCTGTGCCTAGCCATGTACTCCATTGATCCAGACCCACAGATTAGACTTCCTGACTTGACCTTGAACTTGTCTTGTCATTATGGAATTGGCTTGGTGATCCCTACACTGTGCCTGGCCCTGGTTACTGCTATCTCTGACCCCAACTTCGCTTTCTGGCTTAACCTTGGGCCTGCCTCATCACTACAGATTTGCTTGGTGAAAACTAGACTGTGGACAACCCTGGTCACTGTGACCAGACCTGCTCGGTTTTCCTTGTTTTGGTGCTATGGGACTACTCCCCTTGTTGGTGATGTGAGGTTACTGGTGAGGTTACTGCCCCTGCCTGCCTTCCTGTCACCCTTATTTCCCAGTCTACCTGACCCTATGGAGCAACAGCCTGACCTTGCTACTCCCTGACAAAACCATTATCAGTTTTTAATGACTCTTTCTAATGTAAACTCTGAATCCAGTAACATATTTTAATATTTAAAGTATGTTTTAAAATAATATTTTGACCTTTAAAATTAATTGATGCAGATAACATATTTGATATTGATGACAAAATTTTGAAGTTCAAAAGATTAGATGAAAAATGGCTTTCTGCATCAATTCTCTCTTCTCAACCATTTATTTTGTTTATTTAGTCTAAGCTCTTTAGGACAAGTTTTATTCTGTACACTTAAATGATCTAGTACAAAGCACAATCCTGCTGAATGCTACCATTATACTATCTTTGAATGGAAAATCAATCCAAATTTAATTTACTCTGGACATCATAGCTAGCAGGGAAACATGAAGGCAGTGACTTATGTATTCCAATAGCAGGTTTCATACTTAAGCAGGTTTAGCAGGTTTTGTGTTTAAAACTTGATGGTGGATTTTCTGGCCTTCATGTTATTTTTATGGTAGAGGGCTAACACTGTCTTACTTTTAAAGGATTAAAATAAACATTGAGTAAAAAACTGCTTTTCATTCTAATTATTGAAACATATTCTGTTCTGATGCATTAGAGTGGCACAGGAGATTGACCCTTTCAGATAAAGGGCCCAGATAACTTGAAATACAGCTGAGATGAAAACCAACACAGATTTTAGTTGATCTGCATGAAACTCAGAAATAGTTAGAACTATCAAACCTTAATGAACTTTGAAAAAATAATTTCTCCACAGATACCTAAAAGGGGGGGGGGGAGGCCCTAAAAAGGAAAACAAAACAAAAAAACAAAACAACAACAACAACAACAACAAAAACAAAGATGAAACTCAAGTTTACACAAGAGCATGGAAAAACCCTGTATCTTGTCTCTGTCAGAGGGGAAAAAAAAAAACCAAAGAAAAATAAACATTTAAAGAAAAAGTGGAATGGGACCAAAGTTGAAAGACAAAATAATACTAAGAAAAGCCCTATGCCAGAAGTATGCCCACCTGTTCATCACTTCGATGATAGTCATTATCTTCTTCCTGTTTTTCCTCAGAAGTTTCTTTGTTTAAATTTTCATCTGTTTTCGTTTCACCTTTGAGAAGAAAGCAGAGAATTACAATGTTAGACATATCAGATGACAGGTGATCCTGAAAGAAATTTAAGACTAAGAACAATTGTTTGTTTGTTTATTTTTTCAAAGTATTTAGGCCTGTCACAGCATGATCGGTTTCTCTTCTATTCAGGACAAAAGTTGGAAAGCAGTTTAATCTTTGGTAGCAGAGATACTTGCACTGCACTTACCTTTCCTGCCTTCAAAAGCTTCCCCAAAAAAATCAGTAAGATATAACAATTCCCTTCAGTTCAAGATACCTTACTACAAATTTATCAGGGCACATTCACTGTTCTGTAAAACTGGTATACTCTCCTGACAGTCACTAATTTTAGAATTCTTTCCCCCAGAATGAATACACACACACTTTAACCACCGCATCATTTCTATCACAAAATTACAGTTAACAACAGCAATTTCTGAAGTTAACATGATCATAACAGTACCATTCAGGACTGGGATAAAGAGTAACCTCTTCCAGTCCCGAGTCGTCACTGTCCACTCATGCAAACACCAGCTGCCAACAGGCCTACAAAGTCAAAAGTGGGAACAAGTACAGAGCACAGCCTGCAACATAACCAACTCTGCTAGCAACTCAGAAGCAAGATATCATCATAGAGTTCCCACATAGACCCTATTGAAGATCATCAACAAGAACACATTACAGTCAGCTAAAAGAACATAATCTGTAAACGTGTGATGCAGAACAGCAGTACTGCACTCAGATGGTGAGTTCAAAGCTCTAGGTAGTCCAGTATACAAGCACAAGCAAGCATTGCACAATACTATACAACAATTATGAGTGCTAATAAATATTAGCTAGATGCCTACCACTGTCAGATCCTTTCAGCAGCTTAATGGCAGCATCCCTACCCAACCCCCCTACCCCCCAACAGAATAAACAGAAGACCATTTACCATTGCGATGTGAATCTAGATGCTGCTTTGTAGAGCATGTCTCCCCTTTGATGTCCCCTGGTACTTCCATACCCAGTTTGTGGTAGAATTCCCTCTGCTTTTTCATTTCCGCTGTTTACAAATGTAAATATTTGTCATTGTAATCAAGTTTTAATGCAATATTTATCAAATTATTTCAAAACTCTCCTCTGTCCTGTAGAAGCAGTTTGTCAGGCAAGAAGTGGTATTATTACTTTTTGATACTTCTCTACCCTTTCTGCCATAATCGAGTTATCCCAGATCTTATACTCCAGAGGCAGAAGTAATTTGCAGAGCTACTATTACACCATTCTGTTATTACAGAAGAAATATCTTAAATACTATATCATACTTTGTATTTTTCCTCCTATGATATTTCTGTCAAAACATTGTTTTTGAATTTGTATCTCTATTTCTGATTTTCAGTATCCTAGAAATAATTTTTAAATAATCTCTTTACCTAAGCTTGCTTATAAACATCTGATAATGTCCTTACTTGACAACTTTACTGGATTGAAATATTCTACTTAAATAAAAGCAGTGACACACTGCTGAAACATAACACTGAACAGTTGCAATAAAGCATTCCTTTAGTTCAACAGATCCATTGTCAAAGTAGAATATGAGAACACAAATGCAAAGGTACTTACTAGCAAAGGCTTTAAATACATCTTAAAAAAACTCATGGAAACAAAAAGTTATTCTACATTAGTATTCTACCTCTGAGAACTCTGCAATGCTGACACAAAAAGCACAAATACACAGTTTAACAAAGAAGAATGTATGCAAGTCAGAGAATGCCAACATAAGAAAGCTGTACTATTTTCATTACTTTTTTTCCAGCAACGCTGCTAGTACTGGTCTAAAATTAAAACAAGTACTGAAGCATAGAAGAGTAGTGCTAGAACTAGAACAAGTGAAGATGGTATTTTTCACTCCTACACACTTCTCTCACATCTCCTTTTCTTTAATTCAAAGAAAGTATATGTAAAGGTAACATTCAGTAAAAAAAAAAAAAAAAAAAAAATAGGTCATACCAGAAAACTTACCTTCTTGGAGGCCTGGTACAAGTTTGTAAACAATATCTTGCATTGTTCTATCATGACTAGCAGGGAAAAAAAATGAAGGTTTAAATTAGTCATCTCGATTTAAAACATTTCTCTTAAAGAGATTTAGAATTAAATCAACTCTACAAATCTGTAAAGTCTTGTAAGAAAAAAATATACTGATCTTGGATAATCGAAATATGAAATGGGAAATGAGATTAACAAGAGAGGAATGCAGATAAGGTTCAGGCTAAGACAGGAATTGACAGAAAAAAATAACAGAAGTACTAGGTTGGATAGTCTTTATGATACAAAGGATGTCATCCTGTGTGAGACTTTCACCTGCATCAAGGCACGTATATCAGTAATGTGCTCTCAAAATTCCTTGGCAATTTTGACAAAGGCATTTTTGCTCAAACCACATGTGGCTAGACTGTCTCTTATCCCATTTGATTAACATCTCATGTTGCTGGGTTGTTCACTTATCCATACCGTGTTTTCTCAAAAACATGCGAGGAAAAAAAAATAGTGTATAGGGAAAAAAAATAGTGTATAGAGAAAAAAAACAGAAGTGCACAAAGGAAAGAATAATTGACTTTGCTCTTAATCCAACATTTTATCCAAGTACACTATCCTATAGCTCAGAATCTCAGCTAGCTGAAAGGGTGGAGCAAAAAAGACAGACTGATCTGTCTTAGACATAAGACAGGAACGCCTAGGGGAGTAGGACTGGTTAAAATTCTAAACTCCTGTTCTCAAACTCACCTAGCACTCTGATGTTTTCAACCAAAGTTTAACTACTAAGCTGCCATTTTCTGTATTATTCTAAAATAAGTGAACTGAAAAGACCAGAACATTACCTCCAACTTCTGAACTATAAATAAAATGTAACACAACACAAACCATACACAACACAAACCATACACAACACAAACCATACACAACACAAACCATACACAACATTTGCTAAAAGAGTATTATCCCAGAAGAGTTTACAGTACTAAATTCCAGCTTTCACTCTCAGGTTTAGATTTTTAAGCATCATTTACAGATTGCAGGAACATCTCCAAAAACATTTCAATATAAATGAGTAATTTTAGCCACCAGCATGAGAGCAGAGATAAGAATTTAACAGCATTCCTAGTCATTTTATGAGATGTGTTTGGTATATCTATTTTCAAGATGGATGGGGAAGAATTAGATCATATTTATTTAACTAAGAAAATATATTTATTATTTATAACGTTCACAGTTACTGATTTGACAGTTTGCATGAAAGGTCCAGCTCAAAAGCTCTTTTCTTGTGTAGTTATATGGAATGCAGTGATTTGAAAGCAGCTTATTAAAATTATTTCTATATGTGCAGTTAGATCAACCATTTTGATGTTTACAGAACAGTGACTATTGATTGTGAACCCCATAAGTAACAATTGAAATAGCACACTGTTTTGTGTTTTGCTTCCTGCAACAATAAACAAAATAGTTGTGTTCTGGTTCAGGCTTCTAATTGCAACCCTGTGGAGAGATTTGATACGTGTGTGGCTATTAAAGATTT
Source organism: Nothoprocta pentlandii (assembly GCA_013398315.1). Lineage (NCBI taxonomy): Eukaryota > Metazoa > Chordata > Aves > Tinamiformes > Tinamidae > Nothoprocta > Nothoprocta pentlandii. The sequence continues at coordinate 36,613 of VZSG01001450.1, read as the reverse complement.
ATTCTAAAGCAAAGTATATTTCTTTAATAGGGCAGCGTTACTGAGTTACTAGCATTGTATTTCCCCTGAGCTCTAGTGACGTTCCCTTTTAACACATCACTCTGACTAAAGCGTATGTTCTTAGCTTGTTAGTTAGGAGAAGACTTGCTCTCAGAAGATGTGGTTTCAGTTATATTCTGTGTAGTTCATGCTACACTTTTCTGGTAGCAACTCAGGATATAAACATCAGGAGTATAAGGCTAAGCTTTTCCCATATAAATCCTATAGGTTAAAGGACAGACAGTCCTTGTGTTTGGGTGAAAAAAAATGTTACAAGTCTGATGACTGATTCTTGCTAATTATCTCTTTCTCTGTCCAAAGGAAATGTGTCATGCACTAATCCTTTTGTTTGTCAAATGAAATTGTACACAAGTCAGGAACACTCCTGTGTAAAGCAGTTGCAGCTGGCCTGGTGTGGCCATGGCTTCCCTTCCTTTATGCTGCTGCTGCCAAATGAGTAGCAAGAGGTGCCTGAGGAATTAATAAGCGCTGATTATGCAATTGTAGGTGCTTATAAAACCTGCATTGCTGTTCTAAAACAAAATCTTTGGCATGTGTGTCATAGCAATAGTTAGATCACTTCAGCTTTTAAAAAAATGCCAAAAGCAAGTTATCCTTGGAATAGGGTCTCGGCCTACTGAGCTGACATAACTCCAGTAATTAGGCTAACGTAGGAAGTCCACACTTCAATCTTATGTATGTTACTATGCAGCTGTTAGGTAACTTTTGTCAGCTAAAGCACAATTAGGCATTTGTTACAAAAAACAAAATGCATACCTGGCAGAAACAGCAGAATTAAATTTATACAAGAATATTTGACCAGCAACTCATTACACCAATAAATGAGCAGCAACTCTGAGTAAACCACCAACCAGTAAAGATGAAACAATCTGGAGGCTGTTTTCCACCTCATAGAATTAATTTACCTCAGCCAGAAGAAGGAGGTGGCAACTGTAGCTTTGGGGACACCTGAGTGTGGAGGACCTCCAGGGATGCCTGGGACCAAGCTCATATGGTCAGACCCACCATGCTTAACACCCTACTCCTCCCAACTTCTGACAACCACTGCTCCTGTTAGCAAGGTAAGGGAAAGTAGAGATAACCATGGTTCTATAACTTTGTATTGTTCTATGCATTAATAATCACTCCTTCACAGAGGCAATAAACATTTAAACTTTCACATGGATTCAGTTATTTTGTAGTAATCCACCTTCACCTAAACCTAAATAAAGTTCAATTAGCAATGGCTGTGACCAACCAATAACTACTACCACAGAAGAAGGCTCAGAGGAAATGGGCAAAAGGTGAGGTGCACTTGAAGCTCAAGAATCATATAGAATATGACTCATTGGTCACAGCTGTTGCACAGAGAACTGACTTTATATCAACACATGGGGGCACCAGTTGATGACCTTCCTTAGCTGTAACTGTTGAGTGGATCAATGGGTATAAACATTTCCTCCTATATTGATCAGAAGAATGTGAATGTCCTGTGTAACATCAAATATCTTCAAAGTAAAGTTCGATATTAAACTTTGCACACTCTGTATATGGAATATCTGAATGAACCTGATCAGACAGTACTGGACTCACAGGTTTTAAAGCAGTAGATCAGAGAAC
>VZSG01001450.1:13023-33893 GCA_013398315.1 Nothoprocta pentlandii | reverse complement strand
CTGTTCAGCCTGGAGAAGAGAAGGCTGAGAGGGGGACCTGATCAGTGTGTATAAATACCTCAAGGGAGGCAGTGAGGAGGAGGGGGCTGGCCTCTTTTCAGTGGTGGCCAGCGATAGGACTAGAGGAAATGCCCACAAACTGAAGCACCAAAAGTTCCACAGGAACTTAAGGAAGCATTTCTTGACAATGAGGGGTGATAGAGCCCTGGAACAGGCTGCCCAGAGAGGTTGTTGAGTCTCTTCCTCTGGAGATCTTCAAAACCTGCTTGGATGCAGCCTTGTGCCACATGCTCTAGGTGAGCCTGTGTGAGCAGGCGGTTGGACTAGACAATCTCTAAAGGTCTCTTCCAACCTTAAGGATTCTATGATTTTATGATCTTATGAACATGTACAAATACCTGAGGGGAGAATGTAAAGCGGAAGGGGTCCAACTCTTCTCAGTGGTGGCCAGTGACAGGACAAGGGGTAATGGGTACAAATTGAAACACAGGAAGTTCCATCTCCATGTGAGGAAGAATTTCTTTCCTGTGAGGGTGACAGAGCCCTGGAACAGGCTGCTCAGGGAGGTTGTGGAGTCTCCTTCTCTGGAGATCTTCTAAACCCACCTGGATGTCACCCTGTGCCACATGCTCTAGGTGTCCCTGCTGGAGCAGGAGGGTTGGACTAGATGATCTCTACAGGCCCCTTCCAACCTCAACCATTCTGTGATTCTGTTAAAGCAGACAGATACTATAGAGCAGCACACTTTTGGTACTGTTTCCAAGTCTGTGCACAACTATGCATTTGATTCAAAGGAAACCACTTACCTCATTTTAAACAGTACTGCTATTTCTCCACAAAATAATAACAAAAAATACAGTATAAAGTGACTTCCCGAGCTGAAGTTATAAACAAACTCCATCACAAAATTCAGAAATGAAAAAAAAAAGTTACCTAAGTTTTGGGGGGTTTTTCTCCCCCCTATTAAAAAAGTAAAGTATTTTCCTTCAACAGCAATTCATTTCATGTTAGGTAGTGTTACAATAGCCCTTATAGTCTAAGCCAAATAATTTCTGTAGCTATAGTATCATCTACCTCTCAGACAACATGATGCTATACTATGTAAACACTAGTTAAAGCCAATTAAGTCATTATGTTTGCTTTGCTGCTACTTTTATATATGTGTGCTTGTATGTATATATGTATTTTTTATTGCTGTGACCAACCAGTAACCCCTACAGTAGGAGAAGACTCAGAAGAGATGGGCAAAATTTGAGATTCCCCTGAAGTTCAGGAATCATGCAGGATGCAACTCACTAATCACAGCTGTTGCACAGAGAAGGGACCTTATCTCAACACACAGGACACCAGAGGATGGCCTTCCTGACAGATAAGCAGTTGTAACTGTTGAGCGGATTAATTGGTGTAAACATTCCTTCTTGAGTTGATCAGAACAATGTTAATGTCTCCCTGAGATTAGTCAGACCAGCATGAATGAAGCGTATTTCTGGCTCGGCCCAACATAGGGTATAAAACCTAAACAACTAACAAAGGAATTTTGAAGGGAGCAATGGGCTTCAGCTGGCTTCAACCTGTATGTTCCTTCCCAGTGACTGGGGATGCCCACCTTCACAATGGTGAGCATATCGTTGGAGCAATCCTAGCACTTTCACCTACTAAACCCAGATCTTGCATTGCAATCGGCTCCATATCATATTAGCAGATTCAGTTGCAAGAATGTGGCCACAACCTGTTCGCATCAAGTAAACAAAAGAAGAATCAAACCCATCTTCTAAATCCATTAACTTCCAATCAGTTGATCATCTAGTTTAAATAAGCAGATATCAATCCCTCCTAAACTGAACGCAATACAGATCAGCTCAGGTTCTGGCAGGTCAGCCCAAGCATTGCAACCATATAAATGCAGCTAAGATTGTTTATGGATAGAATCACAGCACCCCTAGATCAGCTCTTTTTACATATGGTTAAGCCAAGGTTAATAAGTCCTCCTGGAACTATAAATCCTAGGAGCATAGCACAGGGACAGACAATATGGGAGCCACTCTAGTCTGGAAGCAACAGTATTACTAGATTTATTCCAAAACTTTACTGAGAATTACCTCAAAGTCTTTCTGAGTTATTTTTCTTTGCACTAAGCATGGCTAGCAGCAACACATGTTACTACAATCATGGAAGAAGTGGTGGTGCTGCTCACCACTTGAGCAGCAGTTTTGGAGTGGGTGGGGGTGGTATCCTCATCAGCTGAAAAGTATTGGAGCAGCATAGCTGCCACTGCCAAAGAACATCCACTAGAAAACACATACTGGAGTCTATTCTCATTATTTCTTACAGTTCATTTCTATTAACTTTTTCATATAACCAATTCAAGAAATCAAGTTGATCTCCCATTATCTTGGAACTCTCAAAATAAAATAAAAAAAACCCTAAAGCTTCCCTTTATATAGCATATGAAGATAGTTTCACATATATACTCTAATTCAGATCATAATTACAAATGTCAAAGTTGAATACAAGCTCCATTTCACTATCCAATGCTAATAGGTATAAACACAGAAAGACTTAATGCTGAGTTAGGACATAATAAGCTGGTGAAGTTTGCCTCTGCTGACTCATACACCTGCTTGTCCCAGGCAAACTAAAAAGATACAAATAGAAAAAGAATGTGGGGAAACTCACTTTCCCTATAGCTGTTTTTTAAAGAACTATACTCCCCCCCACCACCTCAGGATAAGGGAACAAAGTAGGTTTACCTTTTTTCTGACTAAGTGAAGAGTCCCTGAAACTCTGTAGGGCAGAAAATTATGCAAATAGGGGCAAATCAAATAATTCCCCATGACAAACAAATTGGTGAGACTCAATGAAGCAAAATTACAAGATATCTTAATCAGCAGAGAATTAATTAATTAATTAATTCTTAATAAACAAGACACTCATTCCTTAGTAAGACTTTCAAGGGATGCCTTTTACAAAACCCTTAACACTGTCAGTATTAAGAGATACATACAAGCAATACCAACACTCATAACATTTATTAAAGACTATAGGGCCATGTCTTCACTCAGAATTAATACCATAAGCCAAAGGATGTACTAAGAAGAAATAAAACTTTCTGAAAATATAAACTTAAATAAGGGACACACCACAAGGCAAAAAGCAGTACATACTGGCTGTGAAACCTGGATTGATCTAAAAATGCATTGCTATATAGAAACCTGAGAAATGGCGTGACCTATGTGAACTGAGCATACCTTGCAGTGCACGTTTCAGGGTAGCAGATAAATAAATAAATACATTTTAGAACAATGAAAAAATGGCCTTTAGCTTTATGCAATTCCAATTTTGGAATTGCAAAAGAAGAGAAATTTGCAAGAATGAGTAAAAAAGGCATGGGAAGAACAAGAAAGCAAATACATTAAGACTGATGAACAGTGCCTAGAAATCAAACACAGATGAAAAAGCGGTCTCAACCAAGTCCTAAGCATCTCTGTAAAGCATGCCATATTCTTTCTAGCATTCAGCAGAAAGACTACATTCCTGAACATATACATTTCTAATTTATTATATATGTTTTCAGGTTTGTGCAGCACAACTATTTTCTTTATTTGTTACATGAGACTATATATTGTTTTGTTGAAAAATCATAATTGCATAGCAAAGCTTGTATTATTTTGGCTGATACACAGTAAATTTTTAAGCTTCAACTAAAAATTATTAAAACATCTAGCACATCAAGTAAAAACAAAACCAAAAAACTTAGTCACAAAATTATATCTATACTTACAAGTATGTAAGCATTCTGTTACAGTGGTGGCATCAATCAAGTATCCATTGCACAGACGACAGGTTATATGGGCATTAATGTCCCAAAGCTTAATCTTTCTAGTCAGCATCTTTGGTATCTGTAAAAAAACAAATCCCCCACAGCAACTCAGATATACTGAACAAGTAAAAGTAGTTTTGAAATAAATAACTAAAATTCACTTTACAAGAGCCTGAATCTATCTACATAAGCATATCTTTACTCATGCATATAATTTTGACTGAGCACTAAACTTTTAAAGGATGACAGAAATGAATAAGTGAAACAATGAGAAATCTACACTATTTTGCATGTCAAGGTTTCAGAATGAAAGAGTATCATTCTAGTACATTACTAATACTGTTCTCTTACCGACCAAAGGATGTATATTTAAGACCAAATCCTACTATTTTGCTCATCTAATTAATCTAAATCAAGCTAGAAATTAAGACATACAAAAGTGAAGAGAGATGATGCTTCAGCAATTGGCAAATTATAAAATCAAAGGGAATAGGGTTAATTTGACAAATTTGGACTAACCACATTAAGTGTTGGCCTCACATCTCTTTACGGCTAGAACATTTCTTAAGGCATTCAGAATATAAAAATGAAATAGCTTTTTTTCTAAACTTTTTTTTTTGCAATATTGTCCATCATTGGTAGAGAAAATAGCCTACAAAACACATGCTTTAATTAACAAATATATTTCTACCTTTTAAATAGATATTATCTTTCTACCTATGCAATCTCAAAAAGAACAATAGAAATTAAAAATATAAAAGTCACTTCAAACTGTGTTAGGAAACTAAGAAATCTTTAACTCTCAAGCATATAATTTTCATAAACATACAGCCAATGATTAAGATTCAACCTTTCTACCCCCCCCAATGACAATTGAATACTTAAATTTATGTCCTGTCTATTCTCAAACTATATGGAAAACTACACTCTCCTGCTTTTAACACAAGAGCACAGTCATTTTTTCCCAGATACCCAGCTCTCTAGGAAAATTAATATTTTGCTATGATGAAGATAACTTGTTATCAGTTTCAAAGGAAGAAGCAAAAAAAAATAGCTGCATAAACAGTACTGGATGACACAAAGAAGAAAACCTTGATAGATGAGGGTGTGTGTGTGTATGTGTATATACACACCTTGATGATATTGGGTACCATTTTTCATTCCTTCTGTTTAAAATATAAGAGAGGATAAGTTGCCCAAGAAGCAGATGCATTCTGATCCACAGAAAAAAACTTATGTGGGCAGTTTTAAATATGATAAAAAATGCACTTGCATATATATATATCTCAAGAAGAAGATCGCATAAGTGACAGCATTACATTTAAATAAAACAGGAGACTAAACTCGCTTACAATGTTATATTTGCTCCCCGTACTGCAGATATTATCAGATATTACCTCGTTCTCTGGTAAAGTGACTGACTAGACATGGCTCACAAACACTTCGTTTAGTTTAGTTTGTTTTGGAATACATTTCAGAATTTGAATAGTGAAACATTTTTTCACAGTATGTAAAGTTTCAGACAGGAATAGTACAAGATGGCAGCCCGATCCATACCTTCTTTAAACATAGAAAAAGATCAAGGTAAATGGACTAAGTGATAAACTAAGCATGAAGAACTATCAGAAGGTAAACTTTCAAACTGATCTGAAAGATATCAGCATTGAAAAAAGTACATTCCGTTCCTTTATAAGTTATTGAAATGCATTTTCTCTCAAGCACTGTAAAATCTATACTGTGTGATATAAGAGTAATTAAATACTTATATCCAGGTCTTAGAGCTAAGCAGTAAAAGATACAAAACCCAAATCAGTTTTATGGTTGAGATTTCATTAACCTAGTAACTAGCTGTCAAGGAAGAATGAAAATATGACTTGTTTGTGATGTGACAGTATATCAGATAGATCAGAATCTATACCAGAGAACATGATTACTTTCTTTTCTAATTCTTATTAAGAGCAGCTACATATTTAACAGTTTCAAGATAGTATATGTGGTCTCCAGTTAAAAACAGCAGCATGTACTAGATACATTTCTAAAGTGCCAGGGAAAAGCTATTTATGGTCATTCCTCAGAAATTCTTCAAGAGATGGCTTTAAACTGTAGCAGTCATTTGAACTACTACTCTTCTGTCAACTCTTTTGAAAGCAATGCAGAGCATATTTTGTAATAGGTAAAAATAGTTAGCAAGGCTAAAAGAATACCTAAAATGGCAAACATACAGGCATAAAAATCAAATGCAACTCTAGTTATTTGACTAGGCAGGAATTCAACAAAAGTTATGGGTGTGCAGGGATGACCAAGGAGTGAATTAACCAAGATGAGAAGCTAAAGAACTTATGGTGAAAACTGAAATAATGAAACAATTTCCTGTCTAGTGAACACTGGACAATTTTCCCCCCACTATAGTAGAGAAACACTGCCAAACAAGGCATCACATAATGTACCACTGGGGAGGGGGGGAGTCTCTAACTTGTAGGAGTTCAGATAGGACAAAATATAATAAGATGTGAAATAAATATAAAGAAGATAAAAATGCTGAAAAATAGATAGCCTAATTAAAGCAAATTTTGCAAGAGAAATAGAGGATAAGAGGATAACAAAGATAATATATACAACTAGACAAACATCAAGTGAATGAATGGGAAATAAAAAACAGATACTTTTTGGTAAAGGAAAAATATACATCCAGTAGAATCCCCTGATTACACCTTAAGCAGTAAATAAACCTGATGGTGGTTTTATAGAACTTTTAAGAAGCCGAACAGAAAATCAGAAAACTCAGTAGATGTTTAAGGAAAAAACACTGGAAGCTAATAGCAGGAAGGAGAGGTACAGAAGGAATTTCCTCCAGGACATTAGTCACTTCAAAATAAGATACAAGCCACAATAAGAGATTTCTCTAGAAGGCCTGACCCATACTGCCAACATGCAGCTGTTAAAACAAGAGAACAGACAACATGTGCAGAGGTCCTGACATACAGCCTCCAGTACAAGATGAATCTCTGACAGGCAATCCAATTTTTAAGGTCCATATATGTTAGCAACATCAGATTTCAGTTTAGCCTTCATCTTGTGGGTTTGAGCCATACATGACTCAAGCTATGGGTTGTCCTTTGCTCACAGAAGAGTCAAAGAATTGGGATGCATCAGCATTTTTCAAAATAGTTAAACCACAACAGTCAAATGCCTTAAAATGCTGTATTAGAAGACAGATATACTTGTAACTAGAAAGACAGGAAAGAAGTTTGTAGCAAAATTTACATTACAAAGAGTTTGGTTAGACTAGAGATACTGACTGACCTACATCCTGGAGACAGACTGGTATGCTTACCAACATATTTATTTTTTAAGCCTGCAGAGGAAACATCGAGTTTATATCACTCAAAAACACTCTTCAGTTATCTTTAAAGTAACATGTGAAACAGGAAGTTCTAAGCCAACCATGAGGCAATTCCCATTTGAGGAGTTTTATTTAGAGAGAAAAAGAGAAGCCAATTATTAGACAGACAGAGAGAGAGAGAGAGAGAGAGAGAGAGAGAGAAGAAATGAAAGGTCTCAAATTACCACCTTATATGAGAAATAAGGCAATTGAAGAATATTATATAATTTCTTATATGAGAAATAGTAAACAATTTTAAAAATCCTTAGGAATAATGTAATTAACAATTTCTCAGATCTGTTCTGTATCGCATAAGAGGAAAGTACATATTGCAAACCAAATTAAATCATCTCCCATTAACTATTTTTTCACCCTAACTAATGAATTTATGAAACTTAAATGGTCATGTTTCAAGATATAAAGCTACCATTGATAATACTTAGGAAGAAACTCTCCGTGTGAGTAAATGTCTAACGTTATTTCTTACACATTTTTATCTGGCATCTGTTAACAGCTATCACCTCAGACAGGGTACTGGGTTAGCTGAACCACAGGTCTGTTCCAGTGAGAAAATTCAAGTGTTCTATGATCTCATGTCCAACAAAAGTTCAAATAAACATCTAACCAGATTTTATAAAATTACTATCAATGTATTTTCCTGTAACTATACATACACAGAGAAATACATTGCTGTAAGGAAAAATCTTTTGAATTATGTCTAATTAAAAATTATAAGCAAACAGAGCACATAGAAAAATACAAAGCTATTAAAGTTGGACTATTTTGACAGCACATCATCATAAAGACATACTAAAAATAAATCCTAAAAACACTAGTGTTAACCTTAATTTCACTTATACTGTTGTGAATATACTCTCAGACTTGTTGTATTGATGTTTAATGAAAGCTACTTCTGTTACCAATACTGAATTCAATATTTATTGAAGTCTAAGATTTTAATGAGTTTAAGTAGTTTACAAATTCCAACTGAAATATTACTTAGTTTTGGGATTATCAATTTATCAACAAAACCAAAACAAACAAAAAAAACCCACAGTTCTTTCTACTGATGGGTTCCTATAAAAGCATCAAGACAGATGTTCCAACAGTTTCAATAGCCTTTAAAAGGTTTCAGCAGCCTCTTTTAGTGTCTAGCTAAGAGTCTCAAAATCTTAAATTAATCCAGCATTAACATCAGAAAGAGTGGAATAAAAGCATGTTTTCCTGCAGCTAGATTTTTCTGGATAATTCCTCTTGAAGTAACATTCTTCTGCTCAGGCTACTGACACTTTCTGCACAGACAATTAACATGACAGATAAGAAACAGCATTGTACAGCAAGCTTATACAAGGTCCAAAACAAAGTTGACTATAAAGACTGAGATTAGCCAGATTGGCAATCCTATTCTCTAGGCAAATCCAAACTTACTTCTTATCTCTTACCATACAATCTTTCAAAAAATGGGATAAGATATAAGGTAATTCCCCCTCACACCTCCTATTTTGGAATTCAGGCAAAAGGCTCTGTAAAAATCCCATCTTCCTGCCTCTTAATCAGCAAGCACCTTGTCCTAAAGGAAGCCAAGTGTGAATCTGGAAACTTTTCCAGAGCAAGCAACTCAACCTAATTTTGAAATTAAAAAGAAAAAAATACCTCTGAAGAGTAAATATATATTTATAGTATTCATAAACTGTAAGGTGGTTTGCAACATTCAAACACAACTTATTACACTATCCAATTGTTCAAACAAGAATTATAACTGAGGGAAGTCCTATGGCCTGTGTTAAACAGGAGACAGAAGTGGAACATACTATCCCATACCTCCTGATTCTATAATCTAGTTACCTAGTACCCAGATTCTTATCTGCATTCAAGTTTTTGCATTTTGCATTCAAGTTTCTGCATTTTGTACCAAATAAATAGGATGTGCCCATGTAAAGATCAGTCTGTCTAAAATTGCAAAACAAATGAAATCAGATGCTTTCACACAGAATCACACAGAATGGTTAAGGTTGGAAGGGACCTCTAGAGATCATCTAGTCCAACCTTCCTGCTCAAGCAGGGACACCTAGAGCATGTGGCACAGGGTGGCATCCAGGCGGGTTTGAAAGACCTCCAGAGAAGGAGACTCCACAACCTCCTTGGGCAGCCTGTTCCAGGGCCCTGTCACCCTCACAGTAAAGAAGTTCTTCCTCATATGGAGATGGAACTTCCTGTGTTTCAACTTATACCCATTTCCCCTTGTCCTGTCACTGGCCACCACTGAGAAGAGCTTGGCCCCTTCTTCCCTGCATTCCCCCTTCATGAACTTATACATGTTAATCAGATCCCCTCTCAGCTTTCTCCAGAGAAAACAGGCCGAACTCACTCAGGCTCTCATACGAGAGATGTTCCAGTCCCTTAATCATCTTAGTTGCTCTCCGCTGGACCCTCTCTAGGAGCTCCACATCCCTCTTATACTGGGGAGCCCAGAACTGCACACAGTTCTCCAGGTGCGGCCTCACCAGAGCTGAGTAAAGGGGCAGGATCCCCTCCCTTGACCTGCTGGCAACACTCCTCCTCTTCTGAATGCACCCCAGGATCCCATTGGTGTTCTTGGACACGAGGGCACTGCTGCCTCATAGTTAACTTGGTGTCAACCAGGACTCCCAGGTCCCTCTCCAAAGGGACCTATTTTTCCCTATTAAGCAGGGAATCAAATACATCATGCACTAGTCTATTCAATTGATATGAAAGCCAAATTTCTTACCTTTTGGACTATTCTCAAGCTGTACTGAGTACTCGAGGAAAACAATATTTCATCATAATTGCATAGAAATCAACTCTATTTAATTAAGATAGCACAATCAGACCATTTAAACATGGTTGTTTTAAGAAGACAACTGACAGAAAATGATTAGAGGTGAAAGTCAGACACTGTAGCTTTAAGTTACAACAAGAAGAGAGTATAAATTTACCTTTTCAAAGCATCATCTACGTTGAAGTCTTCTTGCATCAAGCAAAAAATAGAATAAGAGCACTAAAAAGATTGAGTGAGACCTAGATTTCTGCAAGAATGAGAAACAAAACCTATTTTTCTAGAACCTGTTCCAAATTGTACGAAAGGGAACAGCTTCCCTACAATTTCTTGAATGAATCCTGAAAGTGATAGGGAAAGAACTAGAAAATGTAATTTTTAGAAGACTGTTTTTGCTAGCATCTATAAAGCAGTGAATTATTCCAAGACAACATATCAACACTGGAAAAGAGGCAGACCTCTGAACAGATAAAACATAAAAGCATAACAAAATACAATCAGATCCAAATATCCAGCCAATATGTCAAAATGATTGTTTAGACAGATATTAGTATTTCTTCATTTTGGTTCCATATAATGTCATGTTATATCACACTGATGCTTGGAACAGTATCAATGCCTGACTATCTGACAGCCCAAGTGTTCTGTCAAGGGAGGAAGGGAGTAGGGGAAGCTACAAAGGTACTTGGAATATACTCCCAACTTAAAGAAAATTCACATCTTGAGAAGGTGGAAGGAGGTATTTGGGTATCAGGTAATCAAGTATGTTATACTTTCTCTATTAAAGTAACGTCCTGTTAAAATCAACCAGAAGGGTAAGCAGTATATTATAGATCTCAGTAATGTCACTGACAAGACAGGTTTCAAGAAGCTTTCAGAGATCTCAGCACTGAAAACTTATTAGAATAGACTTAAAGAAAAAGAGGACAAGTAGACACACACATACCTCCCCCTCAATGGAGTGACTTTATCATTAGTGTATGTGCTGGTCAGGAATATTTTGGGCTACATCAGGCATACCTCTTAAAATTGCATTTCTTTTCAGAGTCTGCCATCCAGAGACTTGGGAAAAAAAAGCAGAAAAATAATCTGAAAGTTAACATCTAAAACTCTTTAAAATACAGCCACCACATAGAAATCTTATCAGAATTATAAGAAAAGGCAACTTGAGGAAACATCAATGTAACATCCTTCTACAAAAGGACACACTTACCACAGAAATGTAAAAAACTCAATGCAAGTAGTTCTGATACCATATGATGGAAAAAGCCTCCAAAAAAAGAATTATCTGCACAAATGAGAATGCCAGAAGAAATAGCTCACTTGAACCATAAGCTATGGACTATATAGATAAATAATCGGTCTGTTAAAAAGAAGATTTGGGATTGAAAATTCACAGCAAACAGTATTATTCTCAAAATATATTTAAAAAGTATCTGCTCTTCATTTCACTTACTTTGCAAAATATTTTCAGAAGGAAATCTCTCATATCTCCAACATATTTGCATATTTTCCAACATTAAAAAAATATTTTTTTTTCCATCACTTTACAGCCAAAGGATAATACACTTTACAGCCAAAGGATAATAACATGAACATTTTAGCTTGACAAATAAAGGCAATTTTTTGAAGTTAATTCACAAAGAAAATATCCAGCTGTTATAAAGACAAATAATGAATACTACTTCTTTAAGTTGCTCATTCAAAATGAAAGCCATTGCCTGTAATTATTAATTTTGGCTGCTACACTGTTTGAGGAAATTATAAACACCACGGTACAACAAAACATCACGACAGCACTAGGCAGAATGAAATGCAACTGAGCAATCATCTCTCAGCAACATCCTTAAGGTACTGCTTTTACTGCATTCAGAGAAAAATCAACATTGCAACACTGAAAGCAAAGGAGAGTGGCATTAACTGCCCTTGAGTTGGTGCCAACAACAACAATCTACACACAGAGAACAGAAAATCCCCTCGTTATGATAGCCAGTGCCATGTCACCTACACCACTGCTATGACACTAACTCCAGAGCCAGTGAAGGATGCCCGAAGCCTGGAGAGGGAACACAACAAAATATGAGAACTACTGAACATCCACATAGTCAAGTTAGAGTTGCCCCAGCTAGAAAGAGGCACACTGGGAGCGCAACTCAAATGCCTCTATGTAAATGCACACAGCAGAGGGAATAAACAAGGGGAAGTGGAGATGCGAGTGCAGGGCCATGATCTCATTGCAATTACTGAGACATGGTGGGATAGCTCTCATAACTGCAATGTGGCCGTGGAGGGCTTTGTGCTTTTTAGGAAGGACAGGCCAGGAAGGCAAGGTGGCGGAGTTACTCTTTACGTGAGAGAGCAACTGGAATGCATAGAGCTCAGCATAGGAGAGGATAGAGCGCAAGTTGAGGGCCTGTGGGTGAGGATTAAAGGGCAGGCTAGGCCAACAGAGGCGACACTATTGTGGGAGTTTACTACAGGCCTCCTGACCAGGATGAGGGAGTGGATGAGGCCTTCTACAGGCAGCTGCAAGAAGCCTCCTGATCACAGGTCCTGGTCCTCCTGGGGGACTTCAACCACCCTGATATCTGCTGGGAAAACCACACAGCCAGGACCAGACAGTCCAGGAGGTTCCTGCAGAACATTGCAGATAACTTCTTGAGGCAGGTGGTTGATGAGCCAACAAGGGGAGGTGTAGGGGCCCACTCCAAGGACGGCCGGACAGTGTCTATTAGCAGGCAGGATGCCTTGTTAGTAGATAATTAACTTCAAGGCCAACAGTGTACTTGTTCCGTCAGCGGACCAAAAACAAAGGCAGCTGTGCGGCTGCTGCGTGACCATGAAGCTGATTGGACAGTAGCTGTGGCGCACTTGCTTTTAGGCATAAAACGTATTGTATCCGGAACCTTATAGGTAAACTTTTAAGGGATTGGATGCCAGCCCCAGAGACGGTGGCAAGATAGGGATAAGAAGAGAACATGTCAAATCCTCATTGGACTGATGACAGATCAGGGGCGTGGGCTTACTGCATAAAAGTGTGCTGGAGTCTGCAATAAACGGGCAAGGTGATAAATTCATATTGAGTCAGTTCTTGTAACCAGCTTCGATCTCCTACAGGGAGGGGCACTGCTAGACCTGATACTAACAAACAGAGATGGTCTAGTGGGAAATGTGAGGGTTGGGGGCAGTCTTGGCTGTAGTGACCACGAGATGTTGGAATCCTCAATCCTGCGAAGAGGAAGCTGGGCAAGGAGTAGGATTGCAGCCCTGGACTTCAAGAGAGCCAACTTTGACCTCTTCAGGGAGCTCCTTGGAGCAGTCCCCTGGACTAGGGTCCTAGAAGGAAAGGGAGACCAGGAGAGTTGGCTAATATTCAAGCACCACTTCCTCCAAGTTCAGGGTCGGTGCATTCCCACAAGAAAGAAGTCAAGTAAGGGGGGCAGGAGACCTGTGTGGATGGGCAAGGAGCTCTTGAGAAAATGTAAACAGAAAAAGAGAGCATATATAATGTAGAAGAAGGACCAGACCACATGGGAACAATATAGGAACATTATGAGAGAATGCAGGGATGCAACGAGGAAGGCCAAGTCCCATTTGGAATTAGAGTTAGCAAGAGATGTCAGGGACAACAGGAAGAACTTCTACAAATATATCAGAAGCAAGAGGAAAATGTTAGCCCGCTGCTGAATGGGGAGGGGGCCTTGGTGACAGAGGATGCCAAGAAGGCAGAGGTACTAAATGCCTTCTTTGCCTCTATCTTTACTGCTAAGGCTGGTCCCCAAGAACTGCAGAGCCCAGGTAAAAGAGAGAGAAACGGGAGAGAGGAAGACCTTCCACTGGTCGAGGAGGATTGGGTTGGGGATCACATAGGCAAACTGGCCACCCATAAATCTATGGGCCCAGATGGGATGCACCCAAGAGGGCTGAAGGAACTGGCAGGGATTATTGATCACCCACTCTCCATCATTTTCGAGAGGCCATGGAGAGCAGGGGAGGTGCCCGAGGACTGAAAGAGAGCCAACATTCAAGAATGCTGGAAGAAACCCCAGCATTCAAAGAGGGCAAGAGGGAGGAGCCAGGCAACTACAGGCCGGTCAGCCTTACCTCCGTCCGTGGAAAGGTGATGGAGCAGCTCATCCGCGAGAGCATCTCTAGGCATGTGAAGGAAAGGAAGGTGATCAGTAGTAGTCAGCATGGATTCACCAAGGGCAAGTCATGTCTGATGAACCTAATAGCCTTCTACAACGGGAAGACTGAGTGGATGGATGAGGAGAGAGCCATGGATGTTGTCTACCTTGACTTCAGCAAGGCTTTCGACACTGTCTCCCATAACATCCTCATGGAGAAGCTAAGGAAGTGTGGGTTAGATGAGTGGACAGTGGGGTGGATTGAGAACTGGCTGGATGGCAGAGCTCAGAGAGTGGTGATAAACAGGGCCAAGTCCAGTTGGAGGCCTGTGACCAGTGGTGTCCCCCAGGGGTCAGTACTGGGCCCGGTGCTGTTCAACTTATTCATCAGTGACTTGGATGAGGGCACCTAGTGCATCCTCAACAATTTGCTGATGATACAAAGCTGGGCAGAGTGGCCGACACTCCAGAGGCCTGTGCTGCCATCCAGAGGGACTTGGACAGGCTGGAAAACTGCGCAGAGAGGAACCTCCTGAGATTCAACAAGGACAAGAGCAGGGTCCTGCACCTGGGGAGGAATAACCTCAAGCATCAGTACAGGCTGGGAGTTCACGTTCTGCAGAACAGCTCTGCAAAGAAGGACCTGCAACTCTTGCTGGACAACAAGTTAACAATGAGGCAGCACTATGCCCTTGTGGCCAAGAAATCCAATGGGATGCTGGCCTGCATCAGGAGGAGTGTTGCCAGCAGGTCAAGGGAGGTGATCTTGCCCCCTCTAGTCAGCTCTGGTGAGGCCGCACCTGGAGTATTCTGTTTAGTTCTGCGCTCCGCACTACAAGAAGGGCATGGAAGTCTCTTGAGAGGGTCCAGCGTAGAGAAACCAAGACGATTAAGGGACAGGATCATCCATTTTATCAGGAAAGACTAAGCGACCTGGGCCTGTTTAGCCTAGAGAAGAAAAGACTGAGAGGAGATATGATTAATATGTATAAATACCTGAGGGGAGAATGTAGGGAGGATGGGACCAAAATCTTCTTGGTGGTGGCCAGTGAAAGGACAAGGGGAAATGGGTACAAATTGAAACACAGGAAGTTCCATCTCCATATGAGGAAGAACTTCACTGTGAGGGTGACAGAGCCCTGGAACAGGCTGCCCAGGGAGAGGTTGTGGATGGAGTCTCCCTCTCTGGAGATCTTCCAAACTCGCCTGGATGCCACCCTGTGCCACATGCTCTAGGTGTGCCTGCTTGAGCAGGAAGGTTGGACTAGATGATCTCTAGAGGTCCCTTCCAACCTCAACCATTCTGTGATTCTGTGATTTGAAAAGGCTCCTGCTCTATGCCTTTAACAAAATATGGATTCATTTATATTATGGCTGAAGAAACTGAATTAAAGTTTTATCAGCAGAGCATGGTGACAACACATCACAATACAAACCTATGATCAATGATGTTTTCTACAAGGGAGTATTAAATATCTCCCCTTACTTGGAGAGGATACAGTTATGTTTCAGTTTAGATGGAAGGACAGAGTGGCATTCATCTTGAGAAGGAAACAAAAAAAGTAAGTCTGGTCCTATACCACCGTATGATTCATGCTCTGAATGCAGGAAATTCATGATGCATTATGAAAGCTAAGAGTGAAGTACACTTCATTTTTGTATCTAGATACTAACCCTTAACACAAGCCTGTTCTGGTCCAAGTAAGTACTAGTATTTTAACATGCATTTTATCTTATCTTATCTTATTTTGTTTTAGGGAGTACTCAAACTGCTAGGACTGCTCTTAGTAACTTGATCAATTGTCAAACTGTAGTTCTCATCTGTACCAAATGTTTTTTGTAATGTAAGACGTTACCCTTATCAGATACGAGTCCAGAACAGGAGTGAACACCTGCACCAATTACCAACCACTGCAAAGCTCCTCTGATCTCTTCTGAAGTGATGAACATACTCTCACTTTTCTTTTGCTAAAATATAGCACAATGTATTTATTATAGGGTTTTGTCTTTTTTTTTTTTTTTTTTTTTTAATTAAAGCATGTGAGAGAGCCCGAGAAACCTATACCTACGCTATGTTCATGAAGTATATGGATACCAAAACAAATTGCCAGCAAATAGATACAGACTTCAATTGCAGATCAGAGGAGAGGGACAAGCGCGCGCACACACACACACACACACACACACACGAGCTGTCTAATCCTATTTGTAAGTGCTTAGATCCAAGGTAGCACAGGAAATCCACTAAGGAAATCCAGTGCAAGATTTGTTAAGATATTTGGCAATATCTCCTTAATATTGACAGTTTATCCCAATTAAAACAACATATTTATGAAATCTAGAAATTCTCAAACTACACTAATGTTTAAAAATCCAATTTAATCTACTTTATCACAAAGATCACAAAGACTAAATACCTACCACTCTAAAATATCATAGAAAAACTAACAAATACATTTAAATGTAGTCATGGAGAGATACTCTAAAGGCAGTAATCAGTTATGGATATCCCTTATACTTTGGGAAGGGATGGAAAAATACAGGAAGAACACAGTTTCTCAAAGTTTATGAATATTATTACCCATTTTAAGGAAATATGGCACTTTGACTAAAGAGCTCATTTATGAGCATAACTGAGACTAGCCTTCTTTGCTATCAGAGAAGTTGGATTTAAACTGGCCAACTATTAAGCACCAATGATTATTTATTATTATTGAGCTCAACCAATGCACCTAATGTGTTAAATACAACATGTCTTCTGTACAGTAGCCTAAGTCCAATAAGCCTAAGAGCTTGAATAAGTCTACAAAAAGGTTCTCTAATATTTGAGTTTCCATCTGCTTTATTTCCATCCTCATTTTAAGACCTTCATAATCACTACTCCAAGATACAGGCTTCCAAGTTCTTTTTGCTAAAGATGGAAAAAAGGATACTACCAGCTCTACATGATACACACCATCAAAATATACTTACCACTTCATAAATGGACTAGAAAGTGAGTATGTCTTTGCACATTCATAGCACCTAGAGGAAGCAAGTGACAATGGACAGAGATTAAAAAATAATACATATAAAAAACACTGTACTTGCTATCTATTATCTCTTCAAACATTTTAACACAAAATGTTTTTGGATACATTTCATAGTTCCTTACTGAAGAAAGGAACTTTTCTAGAATATAATCTTATGCAACTCAGGCAGGTTCATAACATACGTGAAGCCTACTGCCATCAAGAACACTTTGCCTATAACTTACTTCTTGAAAATATTTTAATAGTAATGCAAGTAAGTAATAATAATAGTAATAGTAAGTAATAGTAATGCAAATAAGACAGAGGGTGAGAAGACAAGGACATCTGGAAGATGAATTTATTCAAAGCTTTAAACCTCAATAATTTTCATGCTGAAACATTTCTCAAGTTCTCCATGAAATATCCAAGTTTATTTTAAGCACAAGCTTCACTAATTCATCAAAATATTGAAAATGACCTCGTCTCCAACAAGTCTATTTGAAATAATCACAACCTAACCAAATCACTGGGGCATCTTGGCGATTATCAAGCTGAAGAAGAAGAAAGGAGGCTTAGGACATTACAAGGGCATTAAACTAATATAGGTGGGAATGCCTAAGACTGTGATTACCTAGGGTTGTGATGGCAAACCAACTCCTTGCTTATGGGGCCTGGATAAACAAGTAAAAGCAAAGGAAAAAAGGTGAAGGAAAGCATGTGGTAGTGGGGTATCAGTCTTATCCACACCCACCTTTGCCAACACTAACGATATGTCTTCTTTAATTGCTCCCCGCCCCCCAACCTTTCTCCCTAGAAACAAGACTTGGGAACAGGCATTCTCTCTCCAGTACAGCTAATAAAATGAGCTAGCCATATGTTCCACTTGTAATACACTGGAGCTGGCATAATAAGCAACAGGTTATAGCTCTTATAGCTACTAGAGAAGAGGTAACCATGATTCATGGAAATCCATCCCATTACCCCAAGAATAAGGTAAATACATTCAGGGGCAGAAGAACTATCTTGAGAAGCTTTTCTAACCTTGCAACTAGAAAACTCTCCACCATTTACAGCTCAAGTAGAGATTATGAGAGCACCTGAATATATCATAGGTCACAATTTGCTATCAGGAAAGACTTAATACCAGTAGGGGAAAATATTACTTTGGAATCTGATCAACTTGGGTGCAAGTACTCATGATGGGGAAAATTATGGACACTACCATTGTGTGACCCCCCTTCCCCCAAGCCTATCACATCAGAGCAGTACCAGCTGCCTCGGGGGGCATGCTGAAACCTTCCAGACCATTAAACAGTTGTGAGAAGCAGGGGTTATCTGGCAGATGCATTTGCCTTTTAATAGCCCTATTTGGCCTGTAAAGAAAGTGAATGGTGTGTGCCCATAGATTACTGGCTTTTGAAGACAGTCACCCCTCCCAGGGCTGCAGTTGCTTCAATGCTGTCACTCTGTTAGAGCAGTTAGAGGCTAAGGCAAGCACCTGGCATGTTGTTATTGACTTGGCAAATGCCACCTTTAGTGCTCCTACTGCTAGAGAGTCACAGGAACATTTTGCCTTTTCCTGGGAAGGTCATTAATATACCTTTACTGCACTGCTTCAGGGATAGCTGCATAGCCCCATGAACTGTCATGGAACTGTGGCTTAGCACTTGGAGGAGTGCAATCTGTCCCCAAAGTGTAAGCTGTTCCATTACATTGATGACATTCTGCTGACTGGACCTACTGAACAGGATGTTGGAGAGGCACAGAGTAGTTATTGACACTATGAGTAGTTGGGAAATTTATTTGCAGAAAGTACAGGGGCCAGTAACTGAAGTAAAGTCTTTAGGTATCATCTGGCAAGGACCCTGACAGATCATGCCTAAAGCTGCAAAGCAGATACTTCATAGCCCCAAAATAAAGTTGATGTGCAGCACTTTGTGGGATTGCTAGAGTACTAGTGCCAGTTTATCCCCCACACAGCATAGATTTTAGGACCCCTGTATAATGTAGCAAAAAAAAAAAAAAAAAAAAAAAAAAAAAAAAAAAAAAAATTAATAAAAAAAAAAAAAAAAAAATAAAAAAAAAAAAAAAAAAAAAAAAAAAAAAAAAAAAAAAAAAATCAGTTTGTAGGGGGAGAGATGAAAAACAGCTCATGAACAGGCTAAACATGATGTCTCCCATGTTGTTAATTTAGGTCCCAGGCAACATCACAAACCTTCTGAACTGCAAGTCCTAGTATCAGGTGACAATATAGCACATTGGAGTTTGTGGCAAAGAGGTGAAGGGAGACAAATCCCACTAGTCTTCAAGTTAAACCCTCTCCCTCCCTCCACACAGAACTATACCTTTTAAAAATTACTTACTGGCTGCAGATTGAACTTTGGTAGAAACCAAAGCAACTAAGGGAGTGTTACTCTGTTGACTTGCCTATATTGCAACAGGTTTTGTCTAACGATACCAACTACAGAATCAGAAGAGCACAACAATCCAGCATTGTAAAATGGAAATGGTATATTTCCATGTGGGCAAAACCAGGTTCCCTCAGGAAGCCCCATCGTGTGAACATCTCACTCCTGCACAATGACAATATGCCTGGTTCACAGACGGATCAATGAAATATGTTAAGGGGGAGAGGTGGTAGAAGACTGCTGCCTTTAATCCCACTAAATAAATCTCTTAGACCCAGCAATGCAAGGCAGGTGGCAGTCAGTATACAAAGCTAATGGCCATTTTCATGAAATTAGAGGAGACTCCCCAACTCCCGATTTGTACATAGTGATTCTTGGGCAGTGTATAAAGGGTTACCCATATGGATTACTAAGTAGCAAGCAGACAACGAGACAATACATGGAAAAACACTGTGAATACATAGAAAAATACTGTCTAGTCAGGACTTAGAGCAGTTAGCCAAGAAGTGTGTGAATTCAGTTGCGAGTTAGACACATTGATGCTCATTTCACCCAGAGTTTGGGGTAAGAGAAGGAGCACATTACCATAACAGATTGGTTAACCCAAATTAATAACATTACCCCATTTCTTGATACTTTGTCTCCTGATGAGGAAGCCTTCACTAAATGTGCTCATGAGAAGTTCAGATACCTGGGTGTTGATGGTGTGTATAAATGGGCTTGAAGCTAGAGCATTTTGTGTGCATGGAAAGCTATTCAAGAAAAAGTACAGCAGCACACAGTTTGTAAAATACTGAAAGCTAAAAAGCTACCAGAGCAACCTTATGGACAGATTCATGGAAGCCCTGTTCCTAGTCATACTAGACAAATAGATTATACCGGGCCTTTATCAAAAGCACAGTACACATTAGTAAAGTTGGACACACATACCAATTGTGTTGCTGTGTCCCCAACTGTACATGCCAACCAGAAAGGAACACTGAAAGGCCTGCAATTACTTAGCCAGTATATAGGCCCACCTGTCTGTATCCAGTCAGACAATGAGCCTCATTTTATAGGCTAAATGGACCAATGCTGCTGAGGTTTCATGTTCATATCAGTGAACACAAAGTGCCAGATGCTGTTTTCCTCCAGCCACATTCCTCCAGCCACTCCTTGTTTATATCACACAGGCAACTGGATTGTTTGGTGAAATTTACACTATTATCACAGAATCATAGAATCATAGAATGCTTGAGGTTGGAAGGGACCTCAGAGGTCATCGAGTCCAACCCCCCTGCACACGCAGGGTCACCTAGAGCACGTGGCACAGGGCTGCATCCAAG